>LDKF01000094.1:24823-65948 GCA_001026735.1 Rotylenchulus reniformis | reverse complement strand
CCCCCAATGCCCTTCTCCCGTCCATTATTTTGCGAGAATATTAGCTCATTTGCCTTCTGTGAGTTGTTTGATAAGGAAGGATGAAAAAATGAAAAATAATTAATTGCATACGAATGGTCCCACGAATGGTCCCTCAGGGACAGTAATAAGATGCACTAAAGCCTCGAAGGATGTTTGAATAAACAGGCGCCAAAGATTATATTCGGCCCGGCCATTTTTTCCAAACAAATCCTTTGGGAATTCCTTGAATCCGGGAGGAAATGGAACTCGACAGACAACGAACGTACTTAACCCATTTTTGGACAAATTCCCACACAGTGCAAAAGAAGAATTCGTCACAGGAAAAGACAGAAATGTCGAAATATTTGTGCTTGATCCGGATTTTGGTCTCTGAAGGCTTCAAAATAACTTTTTCAGGAAATCTAGAATTTCGAAATTTGGATTTATGTATGAGGTTTAGGATGACATTAAACTCGCCAATGAATTTTTTGGCCAAAAAGTGTCGTGTCCTCTCAATCCGCCGACGGGCTGCAACAATAAATAAAACGCAATTATATGCACTGACGGGCATCCCGTCCCCTTTCTCTTCTCAGCGGGGACTTTTTTGGCTCTTTGTGGCCAATTCCTTGGCCAAACTTAATCCGGCCGTCACCGCTCCGAAGCCGAGGGGAACCGAGGGCCGAAGAGGAGAAAGGAGGAGGAAAAGGAAGAAGAGGAGGGAAAGGAACAGGAAGTTGAAGAGGAGAGGAGGAAAAATAAGAATGACAGAAAGAAAAGAAAAAGAGAAGGAGGAGGAAGGAAGAAGAAGAGAAGGAGGATAAGTAGGAAAAGAGAGCGTGTATAACTCCTCTCTTCTCCCCTCTCTTCTCTCCTCTTCCCCTTCCCTCCTCCATCCTCCACCCCCACCACTTGCATATGACTGACAGAAGTGCTCTTCGAGGATCTTCCGCTGGCTTGGAAGTGAGAAGGAAGCGGAAGGAAGGAAGAGAGGAAGGAAGGAAGAACGGCAGGCGCCAAATAACGACGAAATAGCGCCCATTGCCTTTGGCCATGCCAGGCGCTCCGTCAAACCCGTGGAATAGCGGGCGGGGGGAGGGAGGGGAAGGGGAAGAGGAGATGCTTGAGGGTGGGGAGAAACGCAAAGGGAATGTCCCATAACCAAAACCAAAGTGAGAAGATGTGAAGACGAGGAAGGGAAGTGCCCACATGGGATGCCAGTTGGATTGTTACGAAAGTGCGTAAAAAGATCGGCGGATTGTGCCATTCACTGTTTATTCAGAGAAAACAAAAAATGAAGAGCCGAGAGGAGAGAAGAGAGAAGGGGTAGAGATGAGAGTGTTTATGGGCTCTTTGGCCATTTCCCGAGCATATAATACGCTCTTTGCCCTATGGCATAATTGATGGGCAGACTCTTTGCCTCTTGGCCTTATTATGTCGAAACAAATTTTCGTAGATTTGCTGACTGAGTGAGCGAAGGATGGGAAACAGAAATGGTGAAATTTCCTTGTTTTTCTTGGCAATTTTTTGGATATGACCAAATGCCAGCAGAAGAGTGTCTTCTTCTTTTTTCTCCGGTGGAATGTGAATGGAGTACTCTGGGACAGAGAACACGGGGTGCCGAAGGCTATTGGAATCCGAAGCCAATATTTGGGCACCGGCGGAGGCGCCGCCGAGTAACGGAGAGGGCAAACAAAAAAAAGTGAGGGAAAGTGCAAAATTAGGGGGGGGGAGGAAGAAGATCCTTGGTCCATCCCATCCCGAACCAATTCCGGGGAGGGGGGAGGGTGAACTCTTGTAAAAGGTTGGTAAGTTATTGGTCGGAGGATGAATTTTGACATGAATGGATTCATTCACATTTTACTGCATATTTGGTCGTTGATGGTACGAGGGTAAAACTAATCTTTTTTGAACCGAATGTGGCCATATCCACAAATCGCACTTTCGTCGGTGTCAGCTTCCGTTTAAAATAAAAACCCAAACCTTTGGTCTTGGGTGTTTGTCTGTCCACTGTGGGGCTTCTCCCCTTCCCCAAATTCAATTCGCTTTTCCCCCATTTCCTTCGCTTCTCTTACATCAGCTGTCATTGTTCCTAATAGCTTTGTGACGTCCCAAATCCCAAATTCCTGATGATGGCTGAATTGGATTATTAAGCCATGGCCACCCTGGGAAACCGCCAACTTCGAAGGGACAAGAATGAGAGGATGAGATGACGATGTGGGACGATGACTATGTATACAACGAAAATGACCAAACTGTGGACATTATGGTAAAAGAGACGAAGGGTGAAAAGCCGACAAAAATAAATAAATAAAATAAAATCTGTTGAAAGGAGAAGCGGACAACGAGAAGAGAATTTGGATAATTGCACATATTTGATGGGATGATGAGTTTTGACGAGGGAACATATCGAGCTATGACTAGCCAATCTTGTAGAGCATCCTCGATTTGCATCGTATATTTTGGTTTCCAGTGAAGGGTAGAAAATCGTCTGTGGTCTTTTTCGAAAGACATTTAAAATATCTTGCGTATTGTTTTTACTGCAATGGCAAATGAGTTTGCCTGCTTCTGTTGATTAGTAACTATTTTTAAANAATAAATACATATTTCCGAGAAGCATTGAGATTAAATTTGGGCGAAAAAGGGGATCCCAACCCCCGCCAATCACCCCAACCCCCGAGTCCCCCCACTATTGTATTTTGGGCCGGGATTGGATCATATTTCTCACCATTTCCCCCATTGGATCAATTGAATGGATCAATCCCTTCCCGACAATTTTCGAAATAGACAAACAGCTTTCCCCTCCCCTTCCAATCAGCAGATCAATCTGTCTCTCTTTCTCTGTCCATGATGTCTCTCTCCTCCCCGCACACTCTCTTTCTGTCCCTCTTCGCCATTGTTCTTCCCGCCCGCCTCGATGCCGTCCAATCAGTGTTCTCGTGCCCGTTGAGTGCCGCGAGCATGGCCGGCATTCCCGGCACTCTTCCGGCCTATGCGGGTGCACTCGGCGAAGTGTAAGTGAAGTGATCCGAGAAGTTCAAGTTGGGGGGGGGGGGGGGGGGTGGGTTGAACATTCTAATGATATTGAGCAAAGCTATGAGTGATTCCAAACATCCACCGAGTTAAAACTTAATGGATATTTTGGTGGGTCAACCCCATCACATCCGATTCATTTTGTACGACTTCCCTTCCATCAGATGCGGCACCGGGTCCTTCATCCACTACTGGACTTGTTGTGATGCCTACCCCTTCGAGTGCTGCTTCAACTTCCAACCTTGGGCAATGTGAGTTTTCTGTGAAAATATTGACGAGGATCACATTTTTCGACCATATACATACATACTATTATGCAGTCCAAAAACCTCTTAATACCAGAATAGATCATTTTCTTTATTTAATTACCGTATTTCCTGTATTAAGTCCTCCCTGCAATTAGTCCCCCCCCCCTCTGGAGGGGGGTTGAAAAATAAATCCCCCCTGCATTAGGACCCCCGGGGGTACTATCCAAAATTTGAATTTTTTATATATGCAGATAAAAAATTTTTCTATATTCAATTGATTTCCTCGGCAATTTCAATTTCACGCGCTTCAATGCGAGAATTTTACATCTTGGTAAAATTTTAGGGTGTATTTTGGTCCAAGACCTCATTTTTAGGGGTGTATTTTGGTCCAAGACCTCATTTTTAGGGGTGAATTTTGGTCCAAGACCTCATTTTTAGGGGTGTATTTTGGTCCAAGACCTCAGTTTTAGGGGTGTATTTTGGTCCAAGACCTCATTTTTAGGCGTGTATTTTGATAATCTACCAAAATAATATTCCCCACATAACATATATTATGAATATAAATTTTTTTTGGTTCGCAAATGAATAAAAAAAATTAGTTTTTGTTGTCTGATAAAAATAGTTATGAAAAAAATTAATTTAGTCCAACGGGACTTGAACCCAAAGGATGGAGACAGTAGTCTGCAGCACTATCCTCTAGGCCATTCGTGCAGATATGAGTATGGATGACATTTCTGTACTGATTGTTATGCAAATTTTCTCCCTCAAAAAATTTTCCCTCTCAAAAAATGGAGTGAAAAATAGTACCCCCCTCTTCACGACTGAGGTTGAAATACAAATCCCCCCTGCAATTAGTCCCCCCTGTAATAGACCCCCCTCTGGAGGGGGGTTGAAAAATAAATCCCCCGGGGATCCAATACAGGAAATACGGTAATTAAATAAAGAAAATGATCTATTCTGGTATTAAGAGGTTTTTGGACTGCATAATAGTATGTATGTATATGGTCGAAAAATGTGATCCTCGTCAATATTTTCACAGAAAACTCACATTGCCCAAGGTTGGAAGTTGAAGCAGCACTCGAAGGGGTAGGCATCACAACAAGTCCAGTAGTGGATGAAGGACCCGGTGCCGCATCTGATGGAAGGGAAGTCGTACAAAATGAATCGGATGTGATGGGGTTGACCCACCAAAATATCCATTAAGTTTTAACTCGGTGGATGTTTGGAATCACTCATAGCTTTGCNCCCTCTTCACGACTGAGGTTGAAATACAAATCCCCCCTGCAATTAGTCCCCCCTGTAATAGACCCCCCTCTGGAGGGGGGTTGAAAAATAAATCCCCCGGGGATCCAATACAGGAAATACGGTAACTATGTATAATGTTGCTACATTCAAATCATCTTTTTCTTCTCTTTTTCCTTGATTTTGATCCCCCTTACATTGAAGACACTTAGATTTTCGTGTCGAACCTTTTCGTTAGTCTTATGTGATTAATATGTAGTGTTTAAACTGGATCTTACTTTTTTTCTACATCTTGGTACATTACAGTATCCCTCTCGTCATAAGTTGCCCCCTTCTGATCACTTTTGTCCATCCATCTCTCTCTTCCTTCCCCTCCCCATTCCTCAGTGTGTTCTTGGCCGTGATCGCCGTTATTTTGGTCGCCCTTTTGCTGTTTGGGGTTGGCCGTTTCATCATTGCGCTGCAACGGGAGGAGAGATGAAGGAGTACAGACGAACACATTCTACTGAATACAATGTTTTGTTCTTTTTTTGTCCGCAAATTTGCATTAAAAATATTGGAAATTATTGCAAATTTTTATCCAATAGGGAGTACAAAATAGTTCTTTCTCCATGGTATGTTTAAACTGAACAAGGATTAATTGCCAAATGTCGGGTATCCCCTTTTATCAGACCTTCGTTGATCTATCCATCTGTGTGGTCTGCTGTTCATCGTTTGCCCGGCGATCATCCACTTGTCCTCTGCTCTGTCCCGTCGTTTCCCGCCGATCCCTTTCGGAGATTACCAAACAGCAGACATCGACCAATTAACCCCATTCTCCGCTTTCTTTGCTTTTGGGTTCAATTTCCTTAAATTCGGCGGATTCCAACCCTCCAAAGGGTCTTTCTTCTCTTCTCTCAAATGCATTCCTCCCCTCCTTCGGCTCCCCCTGATCCTGCCAAATCGGCCCCCTTGTTCGTGCTCAGCTCCTGGGTGCTCTTGCTGTGGCTGGCCCTCTACGGTCTTGTCCTCTACCAGCTGGGATCTGTTCAGCAAGTATTCCATCCATCCTTTCGCATTTTTGGATTATTTTTGCCCATTTTGGATGTCAAACCAGGAGATTGGTGCCCTTTCCCCCGCCCCTTCGGGTCCCTTCCGTGCCGTTTGTGTGCCCGACAGTCCCCTGTTCGTCCAGGCAATGCTTTCCCAGCGTCGTGGTCTTCCCCGACTGTACGATCGGCACAATTTCGAGTCAACAATGACCATTCTCCAAAGACATTTCAATGTAAAAACAGAAAAATGAACGCCAAAGATGGAAGATATTTGTCAGGGAATTTGGATGAATGCGAAGCGGCAGATGAGGGCGAGGATCAAGGGCATCGCGGCGGATCCGGACGAGAAGAAATATGTGTTGCGGAAGCGCAAAGGAGCACAGGGGGACTGTTCGGTGATCACTGTTGGTGGGTGATGTTCAAGGGGGAGTGCTAGGTGGTGGGGTAAGTAGGTCAGAAGGGGACGAATTTTGAGTTGATTTCCGAAAGTATTTTTTGATTTTTGAGAAGTTGCCCTTATTGTCAGTTCCACAGGTGTTGGACACAACGTGGAGGCCGAGCAGCAACTGGCCAGTTGGGTGTACTCAGACTGCGAATTCATGGGCGTCGATCCGGAGGAGGCCATCAATCGCAAGCTGTACACCTCCAAATTGGCCCGGGCTAAGTTCCTGAGAGTTGCCCTGGGAGGCCGAAGCAATGCCAATACAACAGTGCACATTTTGAAGCCAGGTTAATCCTACTGTATTCCCTTACTCCACCGGCTCCCTCTTCTTTCTTCAGACGGCAAATACCATGTCCAGGCGGTTCGCCAATTGGACTTTTTTGACTTTTTGCGTTGGTACAACGGGGCCACCATGGTCGACTTGGTGCTGCTGGATGCCGAGGGGGCTGAGTATGCCATTCTGGGAAGAATTGCGGGTAGGCATAAACTGATGTTTTGCTGTGCCATTCCAACTTTTTGGCCATTTCCCCCATTTTTTGCCTTTGTCCAGATGAGCAATCTCCGCCGTTGTGTCAGCTGAACATCGAGATCCACCACCCCCTCCTCGTCAACTCCTCCACGGATCCCCTTTTGGATGCTCTGGCCAAGTTGGCCTCCGATGGGCGTTTTGCCCTCCTCCACTGGGACTCCGCCGAACACTTTTTCCCGTCCATTGGACTTCGAACCCTGTTCACCCGACTGTTCATGGTCAATGTGTTCCATGGGGGATGTGTACAGAGATATCTGTGCTGAATTGCATTGTTATTATACCCAAATAAAAGGCCAAAAAAGCTAAAATAAAATGGCAATAATAACCCTTGAAAAACGCTTTGAACAAGGGATTTTCTGCAACGAATTCCTTATTGTGATCCGCTACAGTAAAAGTGAATGCATAGAGAAAAAGAAAATCAGGCAAGAATATATTTTAGTGCAACATGGATGCGCGTCATAAAATCACGGAGCTAAATTTTTTTGCGATTTTCAGGATTATTTGCGCTGATTATAAAGCTGAAAATGGATATTTATGCAAAATTTCATAAAACACAAATTGCTCCAATATTTTGATGAAATGAAAATATCATTAGAAAATTTGCGAAGGAGGAATCGAATCCGAACGAATCCAGCCAAAATGATCTTTTAAATAAATTGTCGCATTTGTGCGAAATGCGCTTCATCCCTAGATCGGGCTGAATTGATCGTTCTTTGATCACGATTTTGCATTTGCACAATTTGTGTTTTTTGCACCATTTTTGCCCCTCCATTCTTATCAGTCAGGACCTTCGCCCCACATTCCATCTTGTTTGTGATGACCCCCCCCCCCCCCGGTCGATCATCCACAGCTGTTTGTTACTGATAACCCTCATCTTCAGCTGTCCTTCAGCTGTTCATTGCTCCCCCTCAAAGTATCATGATCCCATATCACTGATCTTGCCTTTGCTATGCCCATCACCCCACTCTCGATTGTGCCTTTATAAGCCATCCATAAGGCCCCACACATTGTCTTGGATCATCAGTCTTGGCATCACATCAGTCCTTGTCATTCATCAGTCCAGCAACAGCGTCAACGACAGCGAAACCCAGAGCGAGCCCACAGAGCAAGTTCGACAACAGCGTCCCGATCCATTCATTCCCCCTCCCCCTCCCTTCACTCATTTTCCACATTGTCCTATTTCCCTTGTGGAATAAACCTCTACCACACGACTTGGCGACCCTAACCAAGCGGCAGCGCCGCACCCGAACTGTGCCCGTTCCACCCACCCCCGGAGCCCACAGTTAATGGCGGCCCTGGCAGGACCCAACTGACCGACAACAGATCAACCTGCACAACCACTGACAGGCCCAGCAACTCAACTGCCCGTCAGCAGACCAATCACACAAGTGTCCAGCCCAAGCTCAAGCACGGGACCACATTCAACCCGGTATAGAGGAAGGGACATCAAAGAGGGAACATAGGAGATTGAAGCAAATCCTTCGACGATTTCTTCTTTCTCATTGCCTCAAGTGCTTTGACCACTTTTGGCTTTCCACCGGACAAACAAAACAAGTCCGAAGATTGTCTTAAGTCCTTTGACGACTTTTGACTTGGCAATAGTCATAGTCCTTCGACGACTTTGACTTAGCCAAACAGCGGAGTCCGAAAACAAGCAGCCCAGCTGCGCAATGTCGGGACCAATTCAAGGCAAGATTCTCGCAGCCTTGAAAGCAATCGCAAAGGCCAAGAGTGCCACAGACTTCTCAGCGCAACTAGACAACACGAAGCCAACAGAAGTGAACGCCTACACACTCGAATGCCAATTGGAGCGCTGCAGAAAGGAAATCAGGACGATTGAATGCGGCATCGATGATCTGAGAGCCGCCAACAGCGATTGGACTGACCTCCTGAGGAAGAGGTCAAGCAATGACAGAGAAGCGGAGGAAGAAGTCTACTACAAGTTCCAGAAAGACAGGAAGCTCAGCGAAAAGACGGATGAAGCAACGGACAAGCTGCAGTCACTAAGAGACATCGAGGACAAGCTAGCAGTGCAAGCGAAAATCTACCGGAATCGAGCAGAGAGAGAAGAGAGAGCAGAGAAGCTAGCCCACGCCAGAGCACTTCAAGAAGCAACTCAAGCAGCGCAAGTCCAAGAGGGACAACCACAGATGGCACCGGCCCCACTCTACCAGCTCCCTACCATCCAGCTCGAGAAGTTCAACGGGCAAAGGAACCGTCCCAATTACGGAAAATCCTCAGCGACGCCATCGAGCGAGAATCGGAAATCCAAGAAGTCATGATCGAATACGGCCACAAAAAGTTCCACCAGTCAAAGGAACCACAGCGAAGCTCAGCGCAACAAAGATGGTCACAACAGGATCCCAGAGGATCACAGGACAAGCGCAACACAACGTACAGCGGATCCACGCTTGACAGCGAAAGAGAGCCTAACATGAAGAGAAAAGGCTCAGATTGGGAATCAACCCGTTCAGCGCACAGCGATCAAGGAAGGCAACCGCAACCGCTTTACCCCTGCGCCTTCTGCAGAGGCGGTCACTGGCACGAAGAATGTCGCCAGCATCCCACAATTCAACAGCGAGAGGCAATTGTCAGAGAGAAGCGACTCTGCTACAAATGCCTGAAGAGAGGACACAACGCAAGGCGATGTCCGAGACCATTGAGATGCTTCTACTGCAAGCAACAGCATCCGGCAGCATTGTGCTAAAAACATGTGCAGATGAAGATGCACAATTCAGCAAACATGCGATCGACAGCGAACTCCAAGGAGATCAGCCAATGCCATGCAACGAGGGACGATGACAAGCGAGCTCTGTTGATGACAACTGAAGCAACACTCTTCAATCCAGAAGCAACAGAGAAATGCATCACAGCAACAGTGTTCATCGATCCCGGCAGCCACAAGTCATTCATCACTGAAAAAGCAGCACAAAGGCTGCAACTTCCAAGCAGTGGGCGATTGCTACATTGCACGATTTGGCGAACGACAAGCCAGAAACTACAGCAGCAATCGCGTCAAGCTAGGCATGCTTGGCACAGCTGGAGAAAAGCTCCTCACAGCGCTGAACACAACAAAGTTCATCACCAATGGACTCCCAGGGATCAATGCATCTGCTCTGAATGCCAAGGAACTGCAACAACCGAAGCTAAGATGCATTGAGCGCAAAGAGCCAGATGTCCTACTGGGCATGGATCTGTGGCCTGAACTTCAGATGTCAAGCGGAAAGCAGCTGCAATCAGGATTCATGCACTGTTCATCGCGACTAGGAAACCTGATCTATGGAACCGGCAAAATAGATCAAACAACCCAGACTGCCAATGTCAACTTCGTCACGATGACAACTCCAGCGCAAATCAAACCAGCCGTGCAAGAGCCGTACAACAGGTCAACGCAATGGCCAACGCACAGATCAAGGAAGAGCCAAACTCTAGCGAGAGGCAGCAGCAGACAGACGAGCACAGCTCACAGGACAGCGAAGCGGCATGACCCAGGTGCGACAACTTCAATGACCGAGCAGCCAAGAGCGAGCACAAAGCCCGGATCAACGCACCAAAGAGATGCACGACAACGAGCGCAATGCGAGGAAAAGCAGAAGCCAACCAACAGCGTCACGGAAGAACTCTTTCATGCAACGACCAGCGTCAACAGACCGCAAACAGAAGCAACCGAGCAGCAAACGGCCCAACCTCAGCGAGAGCAGCCACCACAGCCAGAAGCAAGGACGAGCAAAGCAGAGGTGCTGCAACTCATCAAGTTCCTGCGATCAATGTGGCAAGCAACCAAAGGCGCGACAGCACATGCACGAACAGCAACAGCACATGCACGGGCAAGCACGAGCAGAGCACTCGCAGCAAACGCACGAGGCGACAAGAGCAGTGACCATGGAGCACGCAATGGAATGGGCATGGCGCAATGAGTGCGAACGTTCGTCGCCGCCGGGAGTGTCGCATTTGGGCGAAATGCGCTTCATCCCTAGATCGGGCTGAATTGATCGTTCTTTGATCACGATTTTGCATTTGCACAATTTGTGTTTTTTGCACCATTTTTGCCCCTCCATTCTTATCAGTCAGGACCTTCGCCCCACATTCCATCTTGTTTGTGATGACCCCCCCCCCCGGTCGATCATCCACAGCTGTTTGTTACTGATAACCCTCATCTTCAGCTGTCCTTCAGCTGTTCATTGCTCCCCCTCAAAGTATCATGATCCCATATCACTGATCTTGCCTTTGCTATGCCCATCACCCCACTCTCGATTGTGCCTTTATAAGCCATCCATAAGGCCCCACACATTGTCTTGGATCATCAGTCTTGGCATCACATCAGTCCTTGTCATTCATCAGTCCAGCAACAGCGTCAACGACAGCGAAACCCAGAGCGAGCCCACAGAGCAAGTTCGACAACAGCGTCCCGATCCATTCATTCCCCCTCCCCCTCCCTTCACTCATTTTCCACATTGTCCTATTTCCCTTGTGGAATAAACCTCTACCACACGACTTGGCGACCCTAACCAAGCGGCAGCGCCGCACCCGAACTGTGCCCGTTCCACCCACCCCCGGAGCCCACAAAATAAACCAAATAAATTCAGATTATTTTGACTTTTTCATGTCCATTTTGGTCCAAAATTCGAATTACTCCTTCATTAAATGATTGTTTGTTGGAAGATAACATAAGAAAATAAGTAAGTAAATAAATGTTTTGGTTGGTCAGAAAAAGTCGGCCGGCTTCGACGCTATGGACATGGCACCGTCCGCAATGATTGTCGCTGGAATTGTTCGGTTAATGGGTTCAATCTGCTGTTTTCCCCCAACCTCCGGTGATATACGAAGCATCGTCGCTGGCCAGGAACGCCACCACCTTGGCAATTTCCTCCGCCGTCCCTCCGCGGCCCATTGGCACGTGGTTTTTGATCCAATTCAGCTCGAACTGTGAAAATGGTTGCACATCAGCGGATCAATCAATAAATACCCTGTTCGCCCGACTTTCGTCGTCATCAAGTGTCTCGCCCGTGATGAAGCCAGGGCTAAGAGTGTGTTAATTTGTTTTAAATTGTTGAACTTTTGGCAAAATGGACAAATAAAACTTTTTGGTCCAAATCCGGGATGCCTAACCCTGTGGTGATCCTTACTTGATGTTGTTGACTCGAATGTTTCGTTTCGCAAATTTGGTCGCAATCGATCGGCAATAGTTGTCTGGAATTGGGAAAACCCCTGATTATATCAAATTTTGGCCCAAACCGAGTGCCGTTTTGATGGTACTGTAGTAGGTGTAATCCGAGAGCTGTGGTGATTTGTAAGAAATTTACTGTAGAATGACAATCGATTGGGCTCACCGATCGTTGGGTGCCGAAACTGCTCACATTGACCACAGAACCCTTTGTTTCCTCCAGATAAGGCGCACAGAGACGCGTCAACTTGGTGATACTGTAGGAAAAGAAAGCAGGGAGTACCAAAAAAGGAAAAATAGAATACTGTACTTATTGGGAAGGGATGTTCACAGTATATATTCGTTATTATTGGTGCTACTATGCATAGATTCTGCCAGAAAATTCGTCACCTTTTGAGGTTAATGTTGAACAACAAGTCGACGTCGTTGTCGAATGAACCTGACCGACCACTGAAGCCCCCGTCAAACAGTCGGGACGAGGAATTGCGAAACCCGCGAAAACCAGGGTACCTGCTGGATGGGTTGAAATTTGAAACCTCCCTTCCATAGCAGCCTGCAAATTTGTTTTTTTGCCTTCCGTAATTGTTGCTGTTGCTGCTGTGGCTGTTGCCCGTCCGAAATCGGTCCCCATTCTCGGCACTCCCATATCCATTCTCGGCACTGTATCCTCCGTATCCGTTGTAGTTACTGTAGTCATTACCGTAGTTGCTGTTACTGTAACTGTTACTCTGCTGCTGTTGGTGCTGGAGTCCACCGGCATTGTTCACCTTCAATTTTGTGGTTTAAATGCCCCAAAATACAATTAATATTATCAAATGCCAAATCTGAAGCTTTAGGACCGATACACCCAAGAGAACATTTCTGGATTGGTTCAACCCACAAATCCTAATAACCAATAAAATTGGATCTGCAGGAATAAACCCACCAATACATCGATTCGGCCAAACTTGTTGTAGGTTTTCTCCACCAGATTCGTCAGCGTCTAAACCATTGAAAATCATTCAAAATTCCCTTTTTTTGTTATTTTTCGCCTGATCATTGTCAATGGCTCCCTCTACCACCAGAATGTCGTCCTGTGGAACGTCCGCATGGACCATCTGCACAATGGTCCGCTGAATGGAGCGGCCCAAAGATAATTGCAAAATTAATAATTAATAAATAAATAAATTTTTGGATGGTTTTAAAGGCTAAAAATATTGTCCAAAAAATTAAAATGTTCAGTATTTTATTCGAACCTTCTTATCCTCTAGGCAGAACTTTGAATATGTTTTGGGGTTTATTTGGCCTTAAATATTTTCATTTTTCCGCTTACACGCAAATCCGTTTCTTCGGTGCCTTGAATGGTCACTTTGGCCCCTTCTTTGCCCAGCAAAATTGCCGTTGCCCGATCGATGCCACAGTTGGACTCTGTACGGGAATTTTGGATTTGGCCCCATTCTCCAAATATGCAAAGACCTGTGATGATGGCCACTTTGCCCTCGAAGCGTCTTCGTCCCCGCTCGCCAATTGTCGTGGTTGTGTTTGTCCCTTCCGAATTCTCTTCCACACTCATTGCTCTCATTTTTAATTTAATTAATTTAATTTAATTCGCTTTAATTACATAATTCAAATATTCATATCACACTCTCCAAAACTAATAAAAGGCTTTAAATTTTTAAATTAGTCCCTGTCACATGGGGTGGGGTCTGAAAATCAGTATAATATAACTTTATGGTTATGGCACTTGGGAATGGGTGTTTTGGGCCAATGAAAATGGTGTTCCCTATGGGTTTGGTCCAATTTTGCTTCTATTTTTGATTGATCAACTCGGCAATGTTTCGCCGCTTCCCACGTCATTGTCGCTGATCACGGTTTCAAAATGCTCCTCCTCCTCCTGCCGTTCATCCAGCTTCGATCTGCCTCGGCCTTTCGCGCTCCTCCCCCTGTTTCTCCGTCTCCTGATCGATCTGTCCCTATCCCCTCCCCCTCCTCCTCCCTCCTCTTTCTGTTTTTGGCGGGTCTGTGATTCCTGTGAAATTTGATGCTCTTCTAAATTTTCCCAATTTCACATCCATTTCTTCATTTTTTCTGTCGCAATTTCTCTTTTGTAACTTCAAACATTTTTTACTCAGTTCTTTGGTTAGAAACATTCTGAGGAAATGGGAGGGAGGCGAACTTAAATATAATTTAAAAACCAGGAGCATAAAAAATGAAAAATGTGGATATTGCTGTGTATTTTTTGCGGAAAGAAGTTCGAAGTTAGATTAAGGATTAAGAGGGCAATTTTCCCAAGGTCAACAAAACAGTTTAACATATCTTTTTAAATTATAATCTTTTACAATATTAAAAATTGTTTAGTGAATATATTGTCAAACTCCCTGGATGATCGGAATTCAGGAATTCAGTTTAATTAAAATTAAAATAGTCTCTCAATAGAAATGGACTTTTCTAGGATCTTTCGAAGCGAATTCCTTCTTGCAAAATGCACATAAAAAGTGGATAAATCGAGGAAAAAGAAACAAACAACAATAATTTAAAATGGAATGTTTACGCGTCATAAAATCGGTAACGTGTGATCTCGTCAGAGGAGAACTCGTCAGTGGTGATCTCGTCAGTGAGTGAATTCGTCAGTGAGTGATCTCGTCAGTAAAATTAGAAGTAAAAATAAAATTGTCATAATTTCTGTTGGATTGTAAGCATAAAAAGATTTCGGATTTTCAATTTATAAACTTTTTTGAAAAATATTAGTGAAATAATCTCATAACATATTTTTAGATGCTCGGAAATGAGATGATTGACTTTATTAATCAGAAATTTCCACTAAAAATGCAGTTTTTTGGAAAATGGAGAATTTTCAAAGAGTTGTGAATCAAACTTTTAATAAACCGAACTCAAATTATTCAGTTTTTTTTTGTAATTTCAATTATTCGTAAATTCATTTTTTATGTTTCGGTTCATATATGACAAAAATAAAAAAAAAACCAATTGGTACTTGTACGGTTCGTACTTATCCAAGGGTCGATTTCATATTATTTTGATAAAAAGGTTTGAATGCAATAAAGTTTAACTCTGATTTGGGTTTAGCATCCGAACAGCCGATACTACCTACCGTTACCGTTATTGGGGTTTTTGAAAAAAAAAACAAATTTTTTGACCCTTACAAATAACCTACAGTAGTAATGTTTTTTCCACCCTGCAGAGGGAAATTACAAAAACATCTGAAGCGAAAAAAAGTGTTCGCTGAAATGAGAGAATGCTCATGAAAAAGTGTTGAAGAAAACGAAAAGAGTGCTCATGAAAAAGAAAAAGAGTGCTCAATGGTACTGTAGCACGACCGCTAACTTTTGGGTAGAAAAAACATTACTAGTGTAACAATTTACTGACGAAATCACTTGCTGACGAAATCACTCACTGACGAATTCACTTGCTGACGAGATCACCGTGTACCCATAAAATCATAGCGCCGAAAATAAAATTTGATTTCTACAGGAATTTACGCAGATTTTAAATGGGTTTTTAAATTATAAATTGCTACAGTATATTTACGTGAAAAACGGAATTGAAACTAATTTGAATTTTCGCTCCTACAGTATTCATTAAGATGATCCATGTAACAGAGAAAAATAAAAAAGAGAAAGAACAAATTGTATGTAGGAGGAAAGAGAAAGAAACGTGGCAAACAGCGAGAGAGTGGGGGGATTGTCAAAGGACGAGAGAAGGCAGCACTTTTCCGGTTTTCTCTCTTCCTCTTCCCCCACCCTTTCCCTTTTTCTTCTCTTATTCTTATTCGTATCACTATTCTTTGCAATTTTCATTTCTTTTGCCATTTTTTGCCTTTCTCATGGCTCATGGGACTGTGAATCAATCCATCTTCATCCCATCCCATTCTTTCCTAATCCTAATTGACGTTAATGTAAATGTAAATTGTGCTCCGCCCACTTAATACCCATCTCTCCTCTTTTTTGAATCAATCATTTCATCTACCTTATCCATTTAACCACAAGTTTTTGGTTTGACCGTTCTTTTTACTTTCACCCTTTTCCACGAAAATGAAAAATAGCAATTAATACGAAAAATCCATATCTCGATAAAATTTTAATTCCAATTCCTCTAAATTTAGAATATTAACAACCGGGTGTTTCGGAGTCTGTTGTGGAGAGGCGTTGAGTTGTGAAGAAGCAAGTGCAAAGTTTGAAACGAGAAAATGAGCGGAGGAGTGGAGTGCTACCGTTGCCATGAAATCGGTTGGGTGGTGGATCTGTTGGGTTCGGAGTCGGGATTCGGTGGTCCGGGTGTTGTTGGAGGGAGGAGTTCCGGGAGAGTTTCTGAGAAGGGAGGAGGAGGAGGATAGACGAGGAGAGGAGAGTTGGTGGTGTTCTGGTGGTTCCCGGGTTGGCGCCGACCCGACACCGCACCGTGAACCGCTTCTTAAGGGCACATTTCGCGGGACTGTCCCAATTCCGGTCGTGGTGGACCGCCGCGTGGTGGTGGCGGTGGGGGAAGCGGTAAGAGAATTTGATTTGATCAACATTATGAAGTTCGATTTTTTAGACGTCAAGTGCTACAACTGTGAGTCATCCGCGCGACACAATGAGATGGAGATTAAAGAGTCGTCTTCAATTCAGGTGGCCGATCTGGCCATTTCGCACGCGAATGCCGTGACGGAGGAGATCGCGGACGTGGAGGTGGTGGCGGACGCGGAGACGACCGTGGCAACAAGTGCTATAACTGCGGAGGTTATGGCCACTTTGCGCGTGAGTGCCGTGAAGGGGGAGGAGATCGTTCGTCGCGCCGTGATGATCGAGATGACCGTGGGGGAGGACGCGACAAATGCTTCAACTGTTACTGAACTTAAAGGTTATATGTTAAATTCATATTGCTTTTTGTAGGTGGAAAGAGTGGGCACTTTTCTCGCGAATGTCCTGATGGCGGGAGCGGACGTGGTGGAGGGCGCGATCGCGATGACCGTCGCTGCTACAACTGCAACGAATCTGGTTTGTGAGAGCGAAACTTAAACCAAAAAATAAATAAGTTTTGCAGGTCATCTGAGCCGTGATTGTCCTAAGGATTCTCGTTAGAGGATGAGGAAGTGTTTGGAGAGAAGCGCGTGTTCAGATGTTGACGGGAAGGAAATTCGATTTTGATTNATTCTTTGCAATTTTCATTTCTTTTGCCATTTTTTGCCTTTCTCATGGCTCATGGGACTGTGAATCAATCCATCTTCATCCCATCCCATTCTTTCCTAATCCTAATTGACGTTAATGTAAATGTAAATTGTGCTCCGCCCACTTAATACCCATCTCTCCTCTTTTTTGAATCAATCATTTCATCTACCTTATCCATTTAACCACAAGTTTTTGGTTTGACCGTTCTTTTTACTTTCACCCTTTTCCACGAAAATGAAAAATAGCAATTAATACGAAAAATCCATATCTCGATAAAATTTTAATTCCAATTCCTCTAAATTTAGAATATTAACAACCGGGTGTTTCGGAGTCTGTTGTGGAGAGGCGTTGAGTTGTGAAGAAGCAAGTGCAAAGTTTGAAACGAGAAAATGAGCGGAGGAGTGGAGTGCTACCGTTGCCATGAAATCGGTTGGGTGGTGGATCTGTTGGGTTCGGAGTCGGGATTCGGTGGTCCGGGTGTTGTTGGAGGGAGGAGTTCCGGGAGAGTTTCTGAGAAGGGAGGAGGAGGAGGATAGACGAGGAGAGGAGAGTTGGTGGTGTTCTGGTGGTTCCCGGGTTGGCGCCGACCCGACACCGCACCGTGAACCGCTTCTTAAGGGCACATTTCGCGGGACTGTCCCAATTCCGGTCGTGGTGGACCGCCGCGTGGTGGTGGCGGTGGGGGAAGCGGTAAGAGAATTTGATTTGATCAACATTATGAAGTTCGATTTTTTAGACGTCAAGTGCTACAACTGTGAGTCATCCGCGCGACACAATGAGATGGAGATTAAAGAGTCGTCTTCAATTCAGGTGGCCGATCTGGCCATTTCGCACGCGAATGCCGTGACGGAGGAGATCGCGGACGTGGAGGTGGTGGCGGACGCGGAGACGACCGTGGCAACAAGTGCTATAACTGCGGAGGTTATGGCCACTTTGCGCGTGAGTGCCGTGAAGGGGGAGGAGATCGTTCGTCGCGCCGTGATGATCGAGATGACCGTGGGGGAGGACGCGACAAATGCTTCAACTGTTACTGAACTTAAAGGTTATATGTTAAATTCATATTGCTTTTTGTAGGTGGAAAGAGTGGGCACTTTTCTCGCGAATGTCCTGATGGCGGGAGCGGACGTGGTGGAGGGCGCGATCGCGATGACCGTCGCTGCTACAACTGCAACGAATCTGGTTTGTGAGAGCGAAACTTAAACCAAAAAATAAATAAGTTTTGCAGGTCATCTGAGCCGTGATTGTCCTAAGGATTCTCGTTAGAGGATGAGGAAGTGTTTGGAGAGAAGCGCGTGTTCAGATGTTGACGGGAAGGAAATTCGATTTTGATTATTTTCGTGGTTCTGACGTTTCAAACAAACTTCCACCAATGTTATTCTTTGGAGAGCGGATGGTCCGATTTTGACTTTTTACGGACTTTACACTCGCCGATCTCTTATTTATCAAATATGGACGAGATACCACCACGATAAATTGTTGATTATTTATTTTATTTGTTCAATGGAGCGGGTGGTAGGCATTTAGAATTTATCGAGGGTAATAATTTTTAAAAAATTTATTTCCTCAATGAGTAATTAATTTATTCTTTCCCGATTCTAAACGTCTGTCAGCAAGCACCTCGTGGGCCGAAAGTGTTCACGCTGGGGCGGGCCCGTAATCAGGAAAAATTTTCGGGGGGGGGGAGGGGGGTCCGAGGGAAGAGGAAATGTAGCCAATGCCATCCCGTCTTTAAGTGCAAATGATGGTCTCGAAAGTGGCACCGGAGGGGGTATTGTGGGTCCTCTGCCTCCGAAAGTGCTATAGAGATATGTCCCGCCCCCGCTTGCGCGGCAGGCGCCCCACGTGGAGACAGTTATTTCCTTTTGCCCTTTGTGCCCCGCCAGGAATCGAACCTGGTCCTCCTGATTGGTCATCTGATTTTTTAATTTTTTTTATTTTTTTTTATTTGATTTTTTTATTTTCAATCATCTGATTGAAGTCGGGGATGCTACCAATGACACTATGGGACGGGCGGGTCCGAGGGAAGGGGTCTCCAGCGGCCCCTACCGAGGCGCCGGAGAAAATTTTGAAAAATTTTAACGATTCTTAAAGGAAATCGGCTATTTTTTCTTCAAATTTTTCAAAAAAAAATCCAAAAAATTTTTTAACAGGGGGGACCCTTTTCATTTTTTTGTCTTGGCATTTCGGGGAGTAAGCATGTGCCACTCCCCCCTGCTGGTTACGGGCCTGCGCTAGGGAGGGGGGCGCAAGTTGGAGCGATGGAAAGGGAAAAAAATTAAAGCATGAATTCTTATATTAATTCCATTTTTTCTTGAAGTTGAGTATTTCGGCGAGGGGTGGTTTCCTTTCGGGAAAGGAATATCTTGAAAATTTGAACATTTTTAAAAGAAATTTGCCAGGTTCTTTTTTCATTTTTCCAGAAAAATTTAAGGGGAAGGGGCTGTTGTCCTGGCGAGAAGATATTCTCCCCTCTATACGGGCCTGGCCCTACTACTCCGCTCGCCGATGTATAATTTTAACTAATAATTTAGTACGTTCTATTTAAGTGTACCTTCCCGCAGCAACTCTAGCCGAAAAAAAATAAAAATCACTAACAAGTTGTAAGGCCCTTCCCTCCCATGAGACAATTTAGAATAAGCCTGTTCGGCCCCAAAAAATGTTTGTCTTTTCATTTCATTTATTGTTCGCACTTGAAATCTGGTTCTTGTTTCCTTTAGTCTCTGATCCTTCGATCTTTTTACGCAATTCTCTGTTCATTTCTTCCAGCTTCTCTATCTCTTCGGTTAGCTCTCGCATCTCCGTGTTACTTGTCTGAATCGTTTCGATTGCCTTTTTCAGAATTTGGGCTCGGGATGCCTGCAAACAAAATATCTTATTTTGAAAATTATTTACATTCCTTACCCTATCATTGGAGAAATTTGGTATCTCGTCCTTTAGGGAAGAATACATCTGCAAATTATGAGTATAATCATGTAGGTTAACAAAAGTAAAATTAACTGCATCATACATCCTTTATGTTATCGCGTCGCCTGCGCTCGAGTGCATTCTGAAGATCGAAATAATTTTTGCCAAAGTATAAAAGAAAAGGAACAATTGTTTAAGTATAAGATAGAATCGAATTTTTTTATAGAAAAAACTGGGTCATTTTGCATTATCTTTTAAAATTACGTGTTGCGCCCTCGCCTGTCGCTTTGAGTCATTTAAAGGGTCCGTTGTTGAGCTGGGTGCCGGTGATAACCCATTTTCTTCATTGTCCAACTAAAGGGATTTTATCTTTTTACCCTCTGCTAAATTTCGTACATACCCCGTCATCGCTGAAGTCTTGTTCATCCATTCTGATTGATGATACAAATAAGTTTAAAAAAAGTGGAATTTAAAAAAAAATCAGAACCGATTAGGGTTGAACTCTAACCCAATTTTTATGTGAATAATATTTTTTATCTTTTATTCAATGTAGATGATTTAACATGATAGAAGAACCTATAGAATACACCTAATTCCATTCGATTGCATTTTTTGATTCTGATGGTCTATTACATGACATTTCATATCACCAATGATTCTTCGCCGATCTCTCGCTCTTCGATCCGTTTATTCTTCCTTAATGCGGCCAAGGCGTCGATATTCCTTCCTGGCCCAGTCATAGACCAGATAGGCAGATACGGCGGGAAGAAAGAACATCCACCAATGTGGCAATTGCTCCTTTACCGGCTAAACATGAGAAAAGATGCAATTTATAATTAAGAGTAACTCAATGGAATTTAACCTGCACAAATGCTTGCTTGAAGAAGCCTTGCATAACATTTTGCTCATTTGGTGATAATCTGATGGTGTACCATCCATATGCCTGTAGTGAGAAAGATGTGATAAGATAATCTGCTAGTTTTCCTTTCCCATAGAGACAGGGATCTATGGTAGTCCCCTAATTCCGGTAAATCAGCGGACTTAAATATTTTTATTTTATTCAGTGAAAATTTTCTTGTTGGTGGCCAAGTGGCTAGTGACAGTAAATCAATTTCTTAAGAAAGTAATCTCTAATTCCCCCGGAGGCCATTATCAGGACCACCAGTACCTTAAACCCGGATAGAAAAATCAAAATATTTTACGAGTTCAGAAAACTAAGAACCAGAATACTTACAATATCAGAATTTCAAATCTGATGAACATTCATCAAATCAGAAGCATTCCCCCAAGTCAAAATCCTATGTACATCCCCGCACGGTGCACCGGTTTTCACAGCCGCGCTAGAAAAATGATCATAACTTTTTCCAGGTAATTCGTAGAGAAATGAGTTTGGTGTCAAAAGATAGCCCTAAATGTCTGCTATAAACTTGCAAGAACAACTAACCGATTTGGCCAAGTAGAAAAAAGTGTGGCCAAGTTTAGCCATAAAATCGTGGTTTTGGTCAATGCTCTGGCCATAACTTTTTTCTGTTTGGCCAAATCGGTTAGTTGTTCTTGCAAGTTTATAGCAGACATTTAGGGCTATCTTTTGACACCAAACTCATTTCTCTAAGTATTACCTGAAAAAAAGTTATGATCATTTTTCTAGCGCGGCTGTGAAAACCGCTGTTCCGATCCCCGCACAGGGATATACGTCGATTAATTGGATGAAATTCGGAAGCAATCCTAACCAGAGATCCACCCATAGCCAAGCTGGCCCTCTTCATAAATAATTAATCTTCCCCCCCCCCCAGTAATGTTACTCTTAATTTTAAAAACGAAATTTTCTATGTTGTACAAAAAAGCCTAAAAATGGGTTAGGTCCCGAAAATGAATCCCTAAGAATTGATTTGAACAATTTGTACATAATTCTCCTATTCTGACGCCAATTAAACTATAACTTCAAACCTATGCAAGGTTTGAAATGAACATTGAATGTCTTACCTTGGTCAAATTTCCAAAATGTTTTGCGCCCCCACGAAGCGCCGTCAAACGCATGTTGTTTTAAATTAGGCTTTGTTATAAAATTTAAAATTAAATTATAAAATAAATGAAAATGAGTGAAAATGAGTAAAAATAAGCAATTTAAAATGAAAAATCATTAAACTAAATGAATGAAATTAAATATTATATGAAAAGGATTTTTATGTTCCTATAATAAAGAATTTATATTTCTACATCAACGATAAAATAATAATGTCCATTTCTTGATTCAAGCACGCTTCTGGTAGACATCAAATTTCACAAGCCTAAAAATAAAATATAGTTCGTTTATTATCTAAAAGTAAAACTTTGCTAGCTCTGAATTCTGTTGTTGCCAATATTCCTCATTCTCAATGCTCCGTTTCCATTCATGTCCAAAACCTGGCGTAGGCACTGCGCTTTTAAGCCCAAAATTCTCGGAGGGCCACCTATTAACTCCCCCACTGATGGGTGGCCCAAGATTGTCAGTCCTCAAAAAATATTGCACGTATACCAACTGAGAATTCATGGATAACTTACGGAGTTAATTCGTCGATGGCCTTTTTCCAGTCAGCTTCGCTTCCATGTTCCGCTTTGTAGACAGGTTTCGGTGGTAGAACTGCACGCCGTCCATCCCTCTCAAAATAGTAGTTGTCAGCCAATTTATGGTGGATGCCACCCTGAGCTAGTGCTGGTTCGACACTTCGACTGGATTGCGTACTCGGGAAACGATTTGGCGGTACATAGACAGACTAAATTCCGCATTTAATGCCAAGGGTTTTTGGTTTTATATTTCCTAATTCACAAACCTCTCCGTCTGGTCCTGGAATGCCGGCTGGTTTATTCCGTTTGACTGCAAGCAAATAATCGCGGATCCATGCAATTAACGGGCTAGGAGCTCTATGTTCTAGAGCTTTCGGCGCTAATTTTGGTACTTTAGGCATAGTGAACTTTAAAAAATCTGAAAAAGGAGCAATATGCTCTACGGTCCTATAACAATATGGCACCCTATCATTTGGGCAGTGATCATTTGGGCAGTGAACATTTGGGCAGTGATCATTTGGGCAGTAAAAAAATGAAAAAAATTCAAAATTTTAATTTATTATTTAATTTTATCGCTTCATGGACAAATTGCGGTGTCTTCGCAGAACACCTACACCCAAAATACCGACACCCATAATA
Organism: Rotylenchulus reniformis; assembly: GCA_001026735.1. Classification (NCBI taxonomy): domain Eukaryota; kingdom Metazoa; phylum Nematoda; class Chromadorea; order Rhabditida; family Hoplolaimidae; genus Rotylenchulus; species Rotylenchulus reniformis. The sequence goes on along the minus strand of LDKF01000094.1, from coordinate 43,031 downwards.
TCGACTATTTTTTCAAATCCTAGTCCTGTGAATCCAAAACATATGAAATTTGAAAAACCTTAGGTATCTAAATTTTCTAAAATTCCAAAGCTTGTTAATTTTTTGAAAATCATAGGCTTATGAAATTTCTCAAAGGCCTAACTAAAGTGTAAGTGAAATTTTCTGGAAAACCCAAGACCTATGATTCTTTCAAGGCTTATGGATTTTTCCAAAAATTGTTAGGTTTTATAAATTTTTCCAAAAAATCCAAGTTTAATACATAATTTTTAGAAACCATAGTTCTATGAAATTTTCTAAAAATTACTGCCTAAGAAATTTTGAAAACCATGACCTATAAAAATTTTAGGAAAATTTAAGCCTGTGAATTTTTTGAAAATCACGACCGTGATTTTTTTTTTTTGAAAATTAAATCATTTATTTTCTGAAAAAATGAAAATTTCCTAAATCTCTAGACCTATGAAATTTTCTGAAAATTCCATAGAAGACTTTTTCAGACAAAGTCAGAAATTCAGAGGCCTGGAATTTCAAAAATTTTAGAGTCCCATAGTTTAAAAAATTTTTGGAATTTTAGAAAAATTGCAGGCTTAGGGTTAAAAAATTGTCAATATTTTGGATGTTCTCTGCGAAGACACTACGGGCGAAAATAATAAAGTGTTGAATTTTGCTCTTTTTTGGTTGTTTTTTTCATTTTTTTACTGCCCAAATGATCACTGCCCAAATGAACGGCTCCCAACAATATTAGTACAATATTAATACCTATTGTGATAGGACCGTAGACAGGAACTTGTCTTTTTATTGAAATGTTTCAAAATTTCTTTTAAAAATTTATCAGGGCGATGATACCCAATGGGAAACCCGGGTGGTTACCCAGGGAACCTGCCCACGTTCTTGTGTTACCGGCCCTGTAGAAAATTTTCAGAAGAAATTTTTGGAATTTTGAACTTTGATCCCCATGGGGATTAAACCACTTTAATTGTGACGGTAAAAATTTTTTGAAAAGCGGTAGCGGTATGGGCTAAAATGCGGTATTCGCGGTATGCGGTATTTTTGAAGATACATTGAAAATTTTATTCATAAGCAAAATTGTAAACTTTGATTGATGTTACTAATGGTATAAAAATATCATAATTCATATACAATCAAACGATACGAAAAAAGCCGTTCACAAAAGCCGAGAGATGCCGGAGAAAAATAATTTTGAAAATTTGGACCCTTTGCTAAGAAATTTCCAATTTTTGCTGAAGCTTTTATGAAGCACATTTCGAAATGAATTTCTTGAAGTACTTGATCATTTTTCTAGTAAAACAGATTTTTCGAGATAAGTGATCCGAGGTTTTGTTAGAGTGATATCGGCTGATGTCGGAGAAAATTTTGAAAATTTGGGCCAGTTCCTTTAAGAAAATTGGACAACTTTCAGCAGCAGGGGCGTAACAAAAAATTTCGGGGGTGGAGGAATGGAGGGAGGGAGGGGGTCCCCGGCGGCCCCGATAGAGGCCACCGGGAAAATTTTTTTGAAGTTCTAACGAATTTTCTTAAGGAAATTGGTCAATTTTTTGCCTTTGGTGAAAAAAAATTTCGAAAAATTTTTCAAATTTTTTTAATAGGGGACCTTGTTGATTTTTTGTCTTGGCATTTCGGGGAGGGGGGAGGGAATTCCTCCCCGTCCACCCCAAAAAATTACTAATTTCCTTTATTTAAAAATCGTCAAAATTCTCCTGCGCCCATGATGAGTGGGAAGTGTTCCCCCCTGAATATTTTTCCTGGCTACGGTACTGCTGGCTATGTTCCTGACCCCCGCGGCAAAGGTCGGGAACGGACCCCGGGCCTCAGGAACTGTTCCCGAGCCCCGCTCTACCCTTGAAAGGACGAATTGCCAAAGAATTTTTGGTCAATTCATCCTTTCCAATTTGGTCAATTCGTCCTTCGCATTCGCAAGTAGGGTTGTTGGCGCTGCCCCACGATTCGTCTGAACCACGATTCGTCTAACCAGCTAAAAAGTCACGATTCGTCTAAACAGCCAAAAAGCCACGATTGGTCTAGACCATGATTCGTCTAACCAGCGAAAAAATCACGATTCATCTAAAATGATTTAAGTACAAATGACACACACCCAGTAGGTAGGGTATTCACATACTATAAACATGTGAAAAATACTTTACGTGAGTTAGCACGTGTCATCGAAAAAACCATCGAAGTATGCAGTACGTATTTCATTCAAGTTCTTGTACGGGCTACAACTCCCTAGAACCCAAAGCCAAAAATGCTCACTAGAACCCAAAGCCAAAAACCCTCATTAGAACCCAGCTCGTTAGAACCCAGCTCTCTAGAACCCAAAGCCAAAAATGCTCATTAGAACCCAAAGCCATAAACCCTCACTAGAACCCAGCTCCCTGAACCCAAAAGCAAAAATGCACGTTAGAACCCAAAATTTTTTTAATAGACATCACTTCTCATATTTCTTGGAACTTTCAAAAAAAACATGTGAAAAATACTGTACGTGAGTTTACGTACAGAAAAATACTTGTCAAAAAACATTAACATCACGTACTCCATAAAATTCGTGTACGTGCTAAAGGATATTTTGTGAAAATACGTACAAGTGTTACGTACCGTACTCGAGTATTACACGCATAACGTAGTCACGTACTAAAAGCACGTGAAAAGACTGGTACGTGAATTAGCACGTGTAAAAAACCAGTAGAACGCATCACGTACTTGCTGTTTACTTGTCATCGCATCACGTACTTGTCATTGCCCATTGTTTTTTTGTGGAAAATCCGAGGCCTGTGAAAATTTTTGGAAAATCATAGGCCTGTGAAATTTTTTGGAAAATCCGAGGCCTGTGAAAATTCTTGGAAAATCCTAGGCCTGTGAAAATTTTTGGAAAATCCTAGGCCTGTGAAAATTCTTGGAAAATCCTAGGCCTGTGAAAATTTTTGGAAAATCCTAGGCCTGTGAAAATTCTTGGAAAATCCTAGGCCTGCGAAAATTTTTGGAAAATCCTAGGCCTGTGAAAAAAATTACAATAAAATTACGGATTTTAAAAATTTGGGAAATTTTTGGCTTTGGGTTCTAATGAGCATTTTTGGCTTTGGGTTCTAGAGAGCTGGGTTCTAATGAGGGTTTTTGGCTTTGGGTTCTAGTGAGCATTTTTGGCTTTGGGTTCTAGTGAGCTGGGTTCTAGCGAGCTGGGTTCTAGTGAGTTTGGGTTCTATGGAGCTGACCCCCTTGTACGTACTACAGGAAATTTTGTGAAAATACATACACGTGTTCTGTACTGTACTCGAGTACTTATTACAGTACATGCATAAGGTAGTCACGTACTAAAAGCACGTGAAAATACGTGAATTAGCACGTGTCGTCAAAAAACCAACAGAACGCATCAAGTACTTGCCGTTGTACTTGTCATGACATCACGTACCGTATTTTTTGAAAACCAAGAATTCAAAAAAATTTGCTCTTTAGACGAATCATGGTTTTTTGGCTGATTAGACGAATTATGGTTTAGACGAATTATGGTTTAGACGAATCTGGCTTACACTTGTTAGACGAATCGTGGCCTTTTGGCTGTTTAGACGAATCGTGACTTTTTGGCTTGTTAGACGAATCGTGGTTTAGACGAATTGTGGTAGCGCCGTTGTTGGTGACCGGTTTAAAACCGGTACCCCCGGTTTTCGGTTTGGCCGGTTTTGGCACTCCCGGTTTTCGGTTTTGCCCTGACCCCCGGTTAACCGCCGGTTTTACCGGTTTTGTAGAAATTTACCAAAAAAACGGTAAAAATTCAGAAATGTACTCTAGTATTGTTTTTTCTACCCAAAAGTTAGCGGACGTGCTATAGTACCAATGACAATGAGCACGCACTTCCTTTTTCATGAGCACTCTTTTCGTTTTCTTCAACACTTTTTCATGAGCATTCTCTCGTTTCAACGAACACTTTTTTTCGTTTCAAATAAAAAAATCCATTCTTAACTTTTAGGTAGAAAAAACAATTTAATAGAAAATTTATATTTTATTTACATAATAAGTTCATAAAAATGAATTCTCAAGAAATGAATCATCGTATTCTTCATCTAATGCCTTTTCTTCTGGATCTAATTAAGTGGATGGTGAAAGTTTCAAGTTTTTATGATGTGCGAGATGCGATAGAGTGCATTGATATAGCCGGGAAGAAAAATTTTTGAAAAATTACTCTTTTTCCTAATGAAATTGCCGAAAGAAAGTATAAATTTTAAGGTCTGTAGTGGTTGACTCCAGGCCACTACAAAGAATGCCGGTGGGTGCCGGCTTGGACTCCAAATATCAGAAGGGTTTGAGGGTAGTGCTTTATTCAAGGGTGGAAATGGGACAATGTGTGGAAAGTGAGGGGGAGGGGGTAGGTGATAGGGATGGTGGATCGATCGAACGCTGTTGTCGGGCTCTGTTGACGGTCTCGCTCTGTAGTCTCGCCTCGCTGAGTCTCGCTGTCGTGGATTTCGTTGTCGCTGGGTTTCGCTGTCGCTGGACCTCTTTTCGAGGGCTATTGGGCTGCACTGGATCGAAAGGAACGAAGGAAGGACTCTGACTGGGGCCTGAGGGCGGGTTTAAATAGGCACAAATGTGAGTGGGGGATTGACGTAAGAAGCTAGTTTGGGGGAAATGTAAGAGTATTCGGCGAGGGCGATCAAAGAATGGGGGTAATTACAAACAAGTTGGAATGTGAGGATGGTGGAAATTGGGCGAATTGGGGCAAAAAAGGGGCAAATTGTGCAAATGCAAAGTATGATCAAAGAACGATCAATTTCAGCCCGGTCCAGGGCTGAAGCGCATGTCAATCTGCGACAGGTCCAAAATTAGGTCGTAATAGGATTTATCACGGAGTGGGATTTGGCAAAAATCGTGGACGGAGATAGACAAAAAATTCTGACTTTCTAAAGAAATATATTTAATTTATTTTTCTGATTGATTTAATNTCAAGGGTGGAAATGGGACAATGTGTGGAAAGTGAGGGGGAGGGGGTAGGTGACAGGGATGGTGGGTCGATTGAACGCTGTTGTCGGGCTCTGTTGACGGTCTCGCTCTGTGTCTCGCCTCGCTGGGTCTTGCTGTCGTGGATTTCGTTGTCGCTGGGTTTCGCTGTCGCTGGACCTCTTTTCGAGGGCTATTGGGCTGCACTGGATCGAAAGGAACGAAGGAAGGACTCTGACTGGGGCCTGAGGGCGGGTTTAAATAGGCACAAATGTGAGTGGGGGATTGACGTAAGAAGCTAGTTTGGGGGAAATGTAAGAGTATTCGGCGAGGGCGATCAAAGAATGGGGGTAATTACAAACAAGTTGGAATGTGAGGATGGTGGAAATTGGGCGAATTGGGGCAAAAAAAGGGGCAAATTGTGCAAATGCAAAGTATGATCAAAGAACGATCAATTTCAGCCCGGTCCAGGGCTGAAGCGCATGTCAATCTGCGACACTCCCGGCGGCGAAGGATGGTGTGATGTCACTCCTTTCGTACTGTTGTTTCGTCGGATTGCTCGCACAAGCTTAATGAGTTGCATCACATCTTTGACAGTTGGCTTTGGTTGTTGGTGAAACTGCTGTGCCTGTCTTTCTGACGCTGTATTGTCGCTGTAAATCCCAATGGTTGTCGAGTCTTTGACTATATGCTGCTGATTCTCGCTGGACTTCTCGGATTGCTGAGTAATGGTTGTTCGCTGCTTTGGCTTGTCGCTTTGCTGCTGTTTTCTTCTCTGTGGCTTGTCTTGCGGTTGGGTACTATTTCCATTGGTTGTTCAAGTTGTCCTGTTCCGCAGATCAAATTTCCGAGTCGTGATGAACAAAGCGTAAATCCAGATTGTAGCTTCTTTCCAGTGGACACGTTCAGTTCGTGCCACAAATCCATTCCTAGCAGCACATCGGGTGTCTTTGTTTCAATGCCTCCCAGCTTGGTTTGCTGCAATTCTTCGCTGTCTAGCGCTGGTGCGTTGATTCCTTGAATCCCATTTGCAATGAACTTCGTGGTGTTCAGTGTTGTGATGAGTGGGGAGCCAGCTATGCCGATCATGCCTGTTTTTACGCGATTGCTAGGGTAGTTCCTTGCATATCTTTCTCCAAAACGTATGATGTTGCAATCATCTTTCCCGATTGAAGATAGTTGCAGCTTCTTTGCTGCTTCTTCAGTGATGAACGACTTGTGGCTGCCGGGGTCGATGAAAATAGTTGCAACAATACTTTTGTTTGCGGCTTCCGGGTTGAAGATTGTTACATCGGTTGTCATTAGCAATGCTTTGCCTTCATCCTTCCTTGCATTGCACTGATTGATGTCTTCGGACTTCGCTGGTGATCTCCAACTAGCTGATGAATGCGATTGTTCATTCCTCATTTGCATGTGTCGTCCACACAAAGCCGCTGGATGCCATCGTTTGCAATAGAAGCATTGCAATGGCTTTGGACATATTCGCGCTATATGTCCTTTCTTCAGACATCTGTAACAGAGTTTCTTCTCTCTGATGACGTCTTCTCGCTGTTCGGTTGTTGGATGTTGGTGGCATTCTTCGTGCCAATGGTTGCCTGCGCAGAATGTGCAAGGGTAGGGTGGCCTTTTCCGACCTCCTTGCTCGCTGTTTTTCGATGAGCCGGATTTATCGGATCTTGCTCCTGAGGATGATCTCATCTTGTTGTATCTTTTCTCGCTGTCCAAAGTCGATCCTGTGAACGTTGTCTTGCGCTGTTGGTCTTTAGACCATCTGTTGCCTTCCTGTGGCCTCTGTTGCGGCCATTTTTGCTGTCGCTGTGAGTGAGGGGACCTGTGTCCATATTCTTCCATTGTTTCCAGGATTTCTGTTTCTCGCTCAACTGCCTCGAATAATGTCTCCCGGAATTTGGTCGTGGTCCAACTTGCTGGGTCCTCTCTTCTTGATTAGGATTGTCCGTAACATGCTGGGCGTCAGCTTCTTCTCAAGCGCGTTGTAAATCGCTGGTCCTTTAACGTTTTCTCCAGCATACTCAAGTTGCCTCGTGATGCGTTCGATCTCCAGTAGGAGTACTTTGCTGTCTCTCACGCTGTTGCATCTCTGTAGATTGGCCAATTCGTTGTACAAATCGCGGATGAACACATCTTTTGCTCTATAAGTGTTCTTGAGCATCTGCATCTTCCAATCGCAAGCCTGCGATCAAGGCGCGTGGTTCTCCATCTAACAAGCTTCTGAGCAGATTTAACTTCTCTGCCTTCGTGCCACTTCTTCCGTCGACCACGGAGCAAAAGCTTTCGCAAAACTCGGGCCATTTTCTGCGCTGACCGCTGAATTTCTCGAGCTGCATTGTAGGCAGCTGATACATCGGTGCCATTGTAGGCATTCCAGGTGCTGGTTTTGCCTGTTCCGCTGCTTGGAGCTCTCTGGCATATGCCAGTTTCTCATCTCGCTCTTCTCTGTCTGCTCGTGCCCGGTACACCTTGGCTTGTACTGAGAGCTTTGCCACCCGATCTCTGAGTAGTTGCAGCTTATCCCTCGCTTCATCTGTCTTATCGTCGAGCTTCTTGTCCTTTTGGAACTTGTCGTAAACTGCTGACTCTTTTTCTCTGTCATTGCTCGACATTTTCCTCAATAAGTCGGTCCAATCGCTGTTCGCGATTCTCAAGTCGTCGATGCATGTCTCCATCAATTGGATCTCTTGCTTGATCCGTGCATGCTGACTTTCCAAGGTAAAAGCATTCACTGACGCTGTCATGGTGTTATCAGGTTGCGCTGAGAAATCGGCCGCATTCTTGGCCTTTGTCATTGCCTTCAAGGCACCGAGGATTTTGCCTTGGATTGGACCTGACATTTTTTCGAGTCGGTCGTTGTTGGTTCGATTGAATGAACACGAAGGTCCAAACAAACGATTCAATTTAGCTGTACTTTCTTGGACTTTTCAGCTTTGAATGAACACGGAGATTCAAACAAAGGTTCAGTTGGTTATTTGAATGGACACGAAGATCCAAACAAATAATTTGCCTTATCCCTCTTGAACACAAATTCGAAAGACACGGAGGTCAATCGAAAAGTGCGTTTTTCCCACTTTGAAATCCCACCCCTTCTTACAACTTGACGTGGGCCGGATTGATCACTCTGAGCCGGGCTGATGCTGATGTTGTTGTTGCGCTGGTCACGTCGAGAGCCGGGTTGTTGTGGTTGTTGTTGTTTTGGTCACGTCGAGAGCCGGGTTGTTGTGGTTGTTGTTGTTTTGATCACGTCGGGGTCACCAATTTTGTAGTGGTTGACTCCAGGCCACTACAAAGAATGCCGGTGGGTGCCGGCTTGGACTCCAAATATCAGAAGGATTTGAGGGTAGTGCTTTATTCAAGGGTGGAAATGGGACAATGTGTGGAAAGTGAGGGGAGGGGGTAGGTGATAGGGATGGTGGATCGATCGAACGCTGTTGTCGGGCTCTGTTGACGGTCTCGCTCTGTAGTCTCGCCTCGCTGAGTCTCGCTGTCGTGGATTTCGTTGTCGCTGGGTTTCGCTGTCGCTGGACCTCTTTTCGAGGGCTATTGGGCTGCACTGGATCGAAAGGAACGAAGGAAGGACTCTGATTGGGGCCTGAGGGCGGGTTTAAATAGGCACAAATGTGAGTGGGGGATTGACGTAAGAAGCTAGTTTGGGGGAAATGTAAGAGTATTCGGCGAGGGCGATCAAAGAATGGGGGTAATTACAAACAAGTTGGAATGTGAGGATGGTGGAAATTGGGCGAATTGGGGCAAAAAAGGGGCAAATTGTGCAAATGCAAAGTATGATCAAAGAACGATCAATTTCAGCCCGGTCCAGGGCTGAAGCGCATGTCAATCTGCGACAGGTCCAAAATTAGGTCGTAATAGGATTTATCACGGAGTGGGATTTGGCAAAAATCGTGGACGGAGATAGACAAAAAATTCTGACTTTCTAAAGAAATATATTTAATTTATTTTTCTGATTGATTTAATTTTGTAATTTTTTTATTTTAAAAGATTTGTAACAATTAAAAAATGAACGAAAAAAATTAGAAACATTGTGGAGAATTGAACCTTTGCCCAAACCGATGATAAACCAATATTTTTTCCACTGAGCCAGTCTCTTTGGTCAGTTGTCCACCAAATTCTCTTAAGTATTGGATCCAAAATGGCATCTTTAGGGGTGTATTTTCAAACCGAAAAAACGCCGGTTTTGGGGTCCCGGTTTTCGGTTTGGCCGGTTTTGGAACCCCCAGTTTTCGGTTTTAGGCAGGGGTGCCAGGTGAAAATTTTCAAAATCAGAACATTTACCTCAAAAAATCAGATTTCATGGTCAAAAATCAGAACCTTTTACAAAAAGCTTTTTAAAATCGATCGTAAATCATAATTCGTGTAATATTATTTCAAAATATCGTATTTCACACCATCCATAGTCAATTCCAACAATTTGGGAAATGAATTGATTAAATCATACACTATGCAGGGAGAATCTAGGATTTTGGGATGAGGGAGGGGGCTGGAGAAATTTTTCCGAAGGGGCGTGTTTCGGTGGCCCGTTAGGGCCGTCGAAGAAAATTTCGCGCTTTTAGACAATTTCTTATAAAAACTGATCAATTTTTTGCCTTTTATGGAGAAATTTCATGGTATTATTTTTCTTAGGAAAATTGGACATAAAATATTCTGGCTATACTTCAGTTTGTATCCCCCCTTTTTTGGGAAAAAATTGATGTCCCGAAAAATTGCCCCAAATCACATCCTAGGATCAGTTTTTGACGCTGAATCCGATTCTGACGTCCATTTTGACGTCCTGCGTCACCTGACGCAACTTTTTGACGTCGCAAATTTTTGACGTCAAAAATTTTTTTTTCAAAATTCAATGTTTTAGATAAAATATACACATTAATCGACAAAAATGGCCATGGAACAGCTAAAAAACTTCACAACGACGAAACTCCACGAAAAATTGGCGCTTTCCGACAATGAGTTCGACGCTTATATGACCCGGCTATCCTTCATGATGCGTGGGGTGCTTAGGCAACCATACGGTTCAATAGGTGCGGGCTGAAAGATTATTTATTTTTAATTAATAATTTTAATGTTGGGCTCGCCGAAGGCGAGCCCAGCAATAAAATTTCTAGTTAAAAATAAATAATTTTCAGCACTCACCTATTGAACCGTCTAGCTACCAGTACTATGAGCCGGTTAAATACATTTTGCATTTTCTCTTTACATTAATTTTATTGTTTTTTCACTGATTTCAATGCACAAAATTTAATTTTGAAAAAAATTTTTGACGTCAAAATTTTTGAACGTCAAAAATTTCCGACGTCAAAAAGTGACGTCAGATGACGTCGGACGTCAAAATGGACGTCAGATTCGGATTCAGCGTTAAAAACTGGCCCTAGGACGTCATTTTGAGGCATTTTTGGGACATCAAAATTTTTGACGTCAAAAATTTCCGACGTCAAAAAGTGACGTCAGATGACGTCGGACGTCAAAATGGACGTCAGATTCGGATTCAGCGTCAAAAACTGGCCCTAGGGTGTGGTTTTGGGTCCTTTTTGGGGACATCAAAATTTTTTCAAAAAGGGGGGATACAAACTGAAGTATTACCAATATTCTTTGTAAAGATATACTGGCATGGCAAGTGTTGAAAAATTACTCCTTTTCTTAAGAAAATTGGCAATTTTTCATTTGAGAACTAGTTTTGGGTGCCGGCGGTCCCGATAGGGGCCGCCGGGGAAAATTTTTGAAAATTTAGACCTAACTTTCTTCAGAAGATTGGTCATTTTTAAATAAAATTTTTCCAAAATCCCAAAAATCAGGACAAAATAAGGATAGAGGTCGAAAATCAGAACAAATCTGACAAATCAGAACATTTTAATTTTGTCGGATTTGGACCCTCAAAATCAGAACATTTCTGACAAATCAGAACATCTGGCACCCCTGGTTTTAGGGCCAAAAACACCGGTTTTCGGTTCAGCACGAAAACCGATATTTAGAATTAGGAATTTTTTTATTCAACTCTACGAAATCCAGAGGTCGTATCTGTCCTTTTTTAAAGGATTGTCCTTTTTTCAGACCAAGGGTGTCCTTTTTGTCCATTATTTTTGGACTTTGGAAATTTTATTCAAAAAATTATCAATTTTCTTAAGGAAAAGGGAGTAAATTTTCAAAATTTTCTCCGGCGGAAATTTTTAAATTTAAATAAATCCGAATCAGAAAAATGTGGAATTGCCATCTAACAATTACAAATTTTTCTCTCACCTGGGTAAGTCAGTCGCATGGATTTTAGCTAACAAAATCTGCTCTATGCCTTTAAGAAAAAAAATGTTGTAAAAAATTTTATCCAGTAATTTATTATTATCATAAACAGCGCCTGTATCAGCAGATAATTTCCACAATATCTAACAACAAATAGCAATCATAAAACGGAAAATATTCGGACATGTCATCAACAAATGCAGCAAATGTTGGCAATGACGTTGAATCGAAATTGACAAGCGATGTTGAAAAAGTACGTCTTGATGATCGTGGAGTTGCAGTTCCACCGGCCTCAAAGCCTCAACCGGCCCCCATCTCTCGTACGGTGCGTACTCCGATTGTGTTGGAACGAGCAGTGACTGGGCGTGTGAAGTGGTTCGACTTCCAAAAAGGTGTAGTTAGAATTAGAGGCCGAGATTTTTGAAAAACCCGGACCCGGATTTTTGCGCACACCCCCGGATCCGGAACCCATAGTCCGGGAAAAGTCCGGGGTCCCTCAAAAAAGGCCGGACCCCGGATCCGGGAAAAGTCCGGGCCGGGTCCGGCCTCGACCTCTAGTTAGAATAGTGTAGGATAATATATTTCATTAACTGAAAAAATTACACAATAGAATAATTATTATTGTATTGTTTACTTATGGTTTATAATCATTATGATTTATGAAATTCCAGGTTATGGATTCATCACGCGAGATGACGGTCGTGACGATGTGTTCGTCCATGCTTCTGCTATTGTCCGTAAAATCAACTGTGGGCTTGTTCTCATTGAGGGGCAAAAGGTACTTATTCAATCCAATTATGGATGTTAAATAATAGCTTGTTAACATAAAATTACAATGATTTTTATTAACAAAATTTAATTTTGAAAAATTAAGGTGGAGTTTGACATCATTGATGGTTTCAAGGGAAGAGAAGCAACCACGGTGTCCGGACCAGGCGGGATGCGTGTTGGCAATGTTCTTCAATACATGTCTCAATCTCAGCAACAAAAACAACGCGGAGGCAATCCCAATCGCATCGGTGGTTACAACGGCGGAATCCGAGCACCGATTCAGCAGCGTAACGGCAACCAACAGCGTTATTCCGCTTCAGGAGAAGGAAAGGTTAAGAGCTAATCTCATAAGAATTTGGATTAATCTATATTTCGGATCATTAATATTTGAAACAAACAGCGGTTTAATTAGAAAAAAATCAAGGGTGATCTCGAAGAAGATTTTGGATATTTAGGTTTTCGATTTTTTTCTTTCCTCTCCCTTTGGTCGCGCCCAGGACCGTCGCCAGAAAAAAAAATATGCGGGTGGAAACATCGGAATCGCCGGCGAAAATTTTGAGATTTTAGGCCGCTTATTATGAAAATTAATCACATTTTTTGTTAAACAATGTTAAGAAGAAAAATTTCGCTAACAGGGATGCCGGCGGTCCCAAAAGAGGCCGCTGGAGAAAATTTTGAACATTTGGACCATTCATGAAGAAAATTGATCATTTTTCTTTTTTGATTTTTTCTTCGCCTTTTTCTCCTAATCCTGAAAATTTTAAATTTTTTCCAAGTTTGGAGAGGGACCTCTGCCCCCTGGCGACAGGCTAGTCGATTGAATACTTGGTTTTTCATTTTGTGTTTTTGGTTATTAACCGGTGGACAGTCGACCGAAAGCTTAATTGGCCGGTCTTTAAATATTTTTAAATTTATTAATAAGACTATACAAAATTAAGCAGATGCACAGGGGTCCCTTCAACGCCAGATCGCGTCCCAGCTACGACAACAACCGTAACAGCACTGGTAATGGTCATCGCTTCTCCAACAACACAAATGGAGACGCGGGAAGCAAAGACGAGAAGGATACCATCGAGGAGGTTGCAGAGAAGAGGGAGAAGGGGAGCAATGCATAAGGGAATGAAGTGGATAAAGAAATTAAAGGCAGATGACCCGATGATTTATGAATTTTCAAAGATTTGAAACATTTTCTGGAAATTTCAACCATTGCACAAGTTTCTGGATTATTAATTATTTATTGTTTGGTGATTTTCCAACTGTGACCGTGTCACCATTATATATCCCACTCTTTGATGTTTTGTCTTTTGTGCATTAAATTGCCCCTGACCTATAAAACTCATTACTTTGAAAGTTGATACTCACACATTTTTTGGGTTGATATTTATAAATTGAATTGGAAACGAATTCTAAAGAACAGACAGAAACCCAGCTGGGTACAAATTTCGAATTCATTATTTAAAAAGAGCAGAGAATGGAATCTCCTTATCCTAGTATATATGTAAAGGATTTCAAAAATGAATATTCATCATTTTTACCTCCAAAAAAGTTTCAAAGCGTCAAATATATTTTTGTTCGGAATTTTGTCCCTCATCAATATCCCGGCGCTGTTCTGGGCGGTGGACAATGGTCACAGGTGCCATCGCGCTGACCACCGGCGCCCGCGCCGCCGAGTATGCCGATGCCTCCGGGCTTGCCCGGTACACCGGGTGGCCCTGCGTGGCCTGGTCGTCCGATGAATCCGGGGTGTCCATCCAAGCCTGGCTGGCCGGGGTGGCCAGGTGGTCCTGGTTGGCCTGGAAGTTGCGGAAAGTGCAAATCCCTATGTCAAAAGCAATTTTTAAAGGAATACCGGGAATTCCGGGTGGTCCAGGGGGTCCGATTTGGGCTGGTCCATGCACAATTATTTGGCCGGGTGCCCCTGGTTGTCCGGGCTCTCCCGGCATCCCTGGTTGACCTGAATTCATGATACTCTAATTTTTGGCCAAATTGGCATACCATCGAAGCCTGGCGGGCCAGGAGGTCCGGGCGGACCACGTCCTCTGCCAAAGCTGAAAAGGCTTGGCCACCCGGGATTTCCGGGGGGTCCAGGAGGACCTGGCGGACCGGGCTGGCCAGGCCGTCCAGGCTGGCACTCCCCACACCCGCCACCTCCATAGCCACCGGCCAATAAGCTTCTATCTAAAATGAGCTTCCGGTTTTGTACTGTCAAAAATCCTTACATTTAAATGCTCAACTTCCCATCCCGCTAGTTTTCCTTGCTAACCATCGTGTCCCGAATGTCCGAATCCGCCCGGGTACCCATCGCGACCGGGCAGTCCCCGGGGTCCAGGCGGACCAGGAGGTCCTGGCGGCGAATAGCCGCACCCGCAACAGCCCCCAAATGCACCCGCGGCAACACCGGCTGCATGGTGCGCAAAGCCACCGTAACCTCCTTGGCGACCGATGCGGACACCTTTGGCTCTGGCACGGACAGTTGTGGCACGAACATGCCGGGTGCCTCCGGCTGATTTGGTCAACATTTGGGTGCGCATTACCTGACAAATGGTGATCAGTTATAGAAGCGGACTTTGTAATCAGTCTTCTCTTCCCTGTACCTCGCGCCAAATGTTCCCCGATCTTTGCTTGCAAAAGTCCATCTCATTTTGTATTTGGCTGCCGACCTCTTGGAAGTGTTGGTAGGCCAACGGCACAGTCAGAGCACAGAGCACGGTGGCGACCTCAAAGTGCCCAATTCATCCGAATTTCGCCCAATGGCGGATTACCGTCGACAGCACCACGCCGAAGAAGGCGAGTCGACGGAGTTGCTCGGCCTGCTCGCGATACTGTAGCTTATCGTACTCCATGACCCAGTACAATCTGTGAATGAACAAATTCCCCCGATACGCCACCCTTAAAAGGGACTCGTTCCAGGTGCATGCCCTCGGGGGCCGTATCATAGAACGAGGGTTGGTTAACCTACCCGGGTAGGTTAACCCGGGTAAGTTAACCTTGCTACCCGTAGCATAGGACTTAGGTTAACCTACCCTCCTTTCCAACCCTTGGGGTTTACCCCTACCGTAATCCAATCAATAAATCATCGTAATTCTGAACTTGTAATTTGAATTTTGTTTCAAAATAAAATAGTCAATTGCCATTTTAAATAATTATATCCCCACATAATTATATACCTAATAATGAAAACATGGCATTTACATGGAAACCTTTTTAGACATCAAAAATTTCAAATATAGTTTACTACTGCCGTTCATATTTTCTTGCACTTTTTCTATTATCCAAAAACTTTATAAAAAGGAATTCATTGGGGCGACGGCGACCCCGTAAGGGATGCCGGAGAAATTTCGAAAATTTAGATTCTCCTTTTAAGAAAATTGATCATTTTGGTTTGTATTTTTTAAGCGAATTCATTTTCTGCATATTGTTTTATTTACGGATTTTTTGTTTAAAATTTAAAAAAAAATAAATTTTTGGACTAAATGCCGGTCCCGGTACCCGGTCCCGGTTTTTGCAAAAAGTCCCGGTCCCGTGGCACCCTATTGAGACAATTGCTTGATAAATTATTCAATACATTTTTCGCAAAATATGTAATTTAAATTAAAAAGATTTTAACTTGGTAGGTAAAAGAAAATTCTTGCACTCATTTCATTATGTAAATCGGAATTAGGAACCGTTGGGTTGCGTTATAATTAGGGTTCAAAGTTTTAGGGAAAACGCATAAGCCAGAATAAGGACCTATTAGGGAGCAAAAAAGGCACAAATAGGGAGAAAATAGGGCGAAAAGTGGCGAAATAGGCAAAAAAATTTCAAAATATGATCTAAAATTCAAAAATTTCGTCTAAAAAGGCATAGTAAACCTTTTTAAAACCAAATTAACCATATCTTGAGATGTTTTCAATGTAAAAATTGAAGATTCATACAATATAAAATTTAAAAAAAATTTTGAAAAATTTTTAGAAAAAAACTAAAATTTTTCCAATAAATTTTCGGAAAAAACTAAAAATTTTTCCAAAAAATCTAAAATTTTAGCGTTTTATTGCATTTGTGAAGAATTTCTTTAAAAATGGCCAAAATAGGGAGAAAATTAGGAAAATTCTAGTCGGGCTTAAGAAATAGGGAAAATAGGGGAAAAAAGTGGTACTTGTCGGGTTTGTGTCTACCCTGAACCCCACCCCCCAAAAAAAAAGAAAAAATTTCATTTTTTCAAGAAAAAATACCCCTCGGGAATTTTTGACGCTGAATCGAATCTGACGCCCATTTTGACTTAATTCGTCATCTGACGTCACTTTTTGACATTGACGTCAAAAAATTTTGGTTGCAAAATCATCTAAAACGACTTCCTTGTAGGAGAAAGGAAATGGATGATGAGGTGGGATGGGGATCAAAAAGTGACGTCAAATGACGCATTATGTCAAAATGGACGCCTGAATCGGATTCAGCGTCAAAAATTACCTCTTGTTGAAAAAATACAAAAAAAAATTTCCCAAAATTTGGGGGGGGGGGGTCCAGGGTAGACACAAACCCGACAAGTACCAAAAAAGTTCCTCAAAATACGTTTTAAACGTGTTTTTGAGCGATTCCCTACGATTCCATGTCTTTAAAAAAATAGGGAATTCCCTAAAAGTTTGAACCCTAGTTATAATAGTCAAAATTTCTTGTTTTAATATTAGCAGTTTCTTCGCCATTATCAGGTCGCAAACTAAACATTTTTTAGAAAATTTCTGGAATTTAGACTCCTTTATTGGGTAGGGTAAGACTGGTTACCCTGCTCAGGAGCAGGGTAATCATTTAACCCGGGACTCGTGGGTCAACTAACCCGGGTAAACCTTCTATGCTATCGTCGAGTTGGAGGTAGGTTAAATGACCGGGTTAGTTAACCCCTGACCCGTGGGTCATCTTCTATGCTATGGGTTCGGGGTTAACTAACCCATTACCCTCGTTCTATGCTACGGCCCCGGGGGGTTAACCTCAGAAAAGGGAGGCCAAAAAGTAATCAGCGACGAAGTGTAAGGGTGGGTAGTGAGTGTCCGTGAGAGAAAGGATCCAATCATCCGATATTTTTTGGAATAAAAGTAGTGGTGAGCCAAGATGGTAGCACCCAGCAAGGGACGGACAAACAATTTGTTCCCAGCAGCACAAGANGTTTGTGTCTACCCTGAACCCCACCCCCCAAAAAAAAAGAAAAAATTTCATTTTTTCAAGAAAAAATACCCCTCGGGAATTTTTGACGCTGAATCGAATCTGACGCCCATTTTGACTTAATTCGTCATCTGACGTCACTTTTTGACATTGACGTCAAAAAATTTTGGTTGCAAAATCATCTAAAACGACTTCCTTGTAGGAGAAAGGAAATGGATGATGAGGTGGGATGGGGATCAAAAAGTGACGTCAAATGACGCATTATGTCAAAATGGACGCCTGAATCGGATTCAGCGTCAAAAATTACCTCTTGTTGAAAAAATACAAAAAAAAATTTCCCAAAATTTGGGGGGGGGGTCCAGGGTAGACACAAACCCGACAAGTACCAAAAAAGTTCCTCAAAATACGTTTTAAACGTGTTTTTGAGCGATTCCCTACGATTCCATGTCTTTAAAAAAATAGGGAATTCCCTAAAAGTTTGAACCCTAGTTATAATAGTCAAAATTTCTTGTTTTAATATTAGCAGTTTCTTCGCCATTATCAGGTCGCAAACTAAACATTTTTTAGAAAATTTCTGGAATTTAGACTCCTTTATTGGGTAGGGTAAGACTGGTTACCCTGCTCAGGAGCAGGGTAATCATTTAACCCGGGACTCGTGGGTCAACTAACCCGGGTAAACCTTCTATGCTATCGTCGAGTTGGAGGTAGGTTAAATGACCGGGTTAGTTAACCCCTGACCCGTGGGTCATCTTCTATGCTATGGGTTCGGGGTTAACTAACCCATTACCCTCGTTCTATGCTACGGCCCCGGGGGGTTAACCTCAGAAAAGGGAGGCCAAAAAGTAATCAGCGACGAAGTGTAAGGGTGGGTAGTGAGTGTCCGTGAGAGAAAGGATCCAATCATCCGATATTTTTTGGAATAAAAGTAGTGGTGAGCCAAGATGGTAGCACCCAGCAAGGGACGGACAAACAATTTGTTCCCAGCAGCACAAGATCCAAAAACACAGGGCAAAGAAGATGGATTGCCCCAGGGGAGGCCAAAAATTAATTATTTTTCCGATGATCCTGATGCCTGCAGACCTGTCCCGTCTCCCCCCCCCCCCCC
>LDKF01000094.1:7722-17984 GCA_001026735.1 Rotylenchulus reniformis | reverse complement strand
GATGTTCTTCAGAAGGTGATTTCCACAATGAAGAATGGATGGCCGCAAAAACGTCTGGATGAGGATATCAAACCTTACTTCTCGAATCGGATGTCCATCACGGAAGTCAAAGGATGCCTTGTCTATGGAGAGCGAACCATCATTCCAACATCATTACGGAAGAAGATGCTGAAGATTCTACATATAGCACATCCTGGCATCGTAAGGATGAAAGCCATTGCTCAACGACATGTCTACTGGCCTGGTCTCAACGCAGACATTGAAAACTTGGTTCGAACGTGCGAAGAATGTCAACTCGCCGCAAAGATGCCTACCAAAGTGCCGTTACAACCGTGGCCTGCGGCATCAGAGGTCTATGAACGGATTCACATGGACTTCGCCGGACCTTGTGCAGACGGCCACACATACCTGATCATCGTAGATGCATGTTCAAAATGGCCAAATGTCGTTCGGATGTCAAGAACAACGGCTACGGAGCTGCTCAGCACTGTTCGCGCAATCTTCAATCAGTTCGGAATGCCAAAGGAAATCGTCTCAGACAATGGACCCCAATTCCGTTCTACCGAATTCGCTGGACTTTGCAAGCAATATGGGATCAAACACTCCTTTGCGCCGCCATATCATCCTCAATCAAATGGTCAAGCTGAACGCTTCGTCGACACCTTCAAACGGATGATGAAGAAATGCGCTCGCAAAAGAGGAAGTTGGCTGGATGAAGCACTTCTTGCCTACAGAACGACTCCGAATGCTGCATTGAATGGCCGTTCTCCAGATGAGCTGTTTCTCGGGCGTCGACTACGCACTTTAGCATCGCTGGTGCATCCGGAAGTCAAGAAACCATCAATTGGTGATTCTGTCCGAAGCTCGTATCGCAACAAAATGGCAGCGCAGTTCAATAAGAAGCATGGCGCAAAACCATCATCATTTGCTGCTGGAGAAGTCGTCTTTCTGCTCAACTACACTCATGGAAAAGCCATATGGATTCCTGGAAAAGTCATTGAACAGCTCAATGGATCAACGCGTTATCGTGTAGAAGTGCCTCAACTCGGAAGAGATGTTCACCGACATGCCAATCAGCTTCGGAAGCGATGGACTCAACACGTTCAGGATGTTCGTCCACGAAGTTCGACTACTACAGATGGGCCCCGCTCAAGCCCGTCGACGGACCATCAGATGGGCCCGATCCGTCTACCACACATTCAGATGGGACCCGAAAGAACTGATCAGCTACGCAATGATCCGAAGTGTCTACAACAAGTCCTAAAGAGGGAGATGTTGTGATAAGAGATAAATCTAAATAATTGTAAGCATTTCTCTTGTATCACACGTGTACTTTGTCTTATTGTAATCATAATCAGTTCATCATTGTATTAGTTCTCTATTCCGTCATTTCTTATGTAATTCCCTCCTCATTTGCCAACTATATAAGCAATGCATTTTCAATCATTTGTCACTTCCATTTCCATTCTAGCTTCCTTTCCTCCTCCATATTATTCCCATATTCCATTCTATTGTCCTATATTGTCTTCAATAAATTCTTCACAAGGACACAACANAAACTTTTCACTTTTCGGTCTAAAATTGTCCGAATTTCGAAAAATTGAATCTGCCATCGTGTTAAGCACCTTCGAAAACCCCCGAGTGAAGCGCGGAATTTAAAAAAGTGAAGCATTTAATGGAAAATTTTTCGGGACTAGAAAACTCAAAATTTCGTTCAATAATTATTCAAAAATTAATCGGCGCGTGACGGGTTCGAACCCTGGCTCTTCACCATTGTAAATCTACCATGCTACCTATTGAGCTATAATGACGGAGGGAGAATAGAGCGCCCATCGCTCGCTGGGATTGGTCCGCCGTGCGAGTATTATGCGTCTCTGACGCGTTACTATATAAAATCCGCGTCAGAAAAATGTGCAAATCCCTTTAAACTATAATTTTTTGAAACGATTTTATGCAATATAAATTTTCCATAAGCTGATCATACGTGTACTTTGTTCTTTTCAATTTAACATATGGAAACAATCGCTTCGATAAATTATAGCCTCAAATGAGGAAGCCAGATTTGCATATTTTTCCGACGCGGATTTTAGTATGTTGGATATGGGGGTACTTTTACAGTTTGTGTCCACCCTGGACCCACCCCCCACAACAAATTTTTTTTGAAATTTATTTTAAATCACCTAAAAACCATTTCCCCTAGGGTAATTTTTGACGCTGAATCCAAATCTGACGTCCATTTTAACGTAATGCGTCACCTGACGTCATTTTTTTTTGACGTTAACGTCAAAAAAATTTTTTTTGAAATTTTTTCAAGGGGAATTTTGGACGCAGATTACGGTTCTGGCGTCCATTTTGACGTACTACGTCCTTTGCCATCACTTTTTGACGCTGACGTTAATTTTTTTTAAATTTTTATAATTTCAGGGAAAAATTTTTTTTTGGCGTCGATGTCAAAAATGACGTCAGATGACGCATTATGTCAAAATGGATGTCAGAATCGGATTCTGCATCAAAAATTACCCTAAGAAAGTCCTTTTGAGATGATTTTACAGGAAAATTCAACCAAAAAATTTGTTGCGGGGGGGGGTCCAGGGTGGACACAAACTGTAAAAGTACCGATATGGGTATTGGTTGATTTTTAGCGCGAATGTTTTGGCGCTATTTCACCCATTCAAATTATGACCTTTTCCATTCCCATCCCCATTCGTATTTCATTCTTATATTCATTTTCCCTCGATTTCATAATTATTGGATTTTCCTATCTGATAAAGTATTTTATTATTACTATTTGGACTCAAATTCGTCTTTACGAATTATATTTATTTTATTAAACTTGTGTGTATTTCCGCCCTTAAATACACAACATAGTAGAACAAAGGGCTCACGAAAGACCGAATTCCGCACTCCGGTGTTTCGTCGTTGGTGTTTTGTATTTTGAAAATAAAATTTTCGTTTCATAATTTTCATCTTGAATTTTTCCAAATGGCTATTGGGTCGCTTAATTACCCCAGTAGTGTTTAAATAATGTATGTACCATAAATACAGCCCAAGGTTTTTCAACCGGTGTCAATAAGCTCAAAGAAAAACAATATGAAGCGAATGATTTTCTCTTCTATCTTATATTATCTTTTCAAGGCGAGGAAAAAAGGAAAAGTGAGAGATAACATCGACAGACACCGTAAATTCGGTTAGAGAAGGTTCCTGTGGACACCGACAAAAATTTCTCGATCTATATGTATGTATGAACGAAAAAATATATAAAGAAAAATAAAAGCCTGATATGAAAAAATTATTTTATCGATCGAAGAGTTGTTTATTGCCTTGTCTAAACGATGGATGATATGGAGGAGGTGGGTGAGGGAAGGAAGAGATTGGAAGATCAAATGATTTTTTTTTGATATAACTTATTTTTAAATTTTATTAGATACAGGTTTTGCGGTACTTTTTCAGTTTGTGTGCACTTTTCACACCCCCCCCCNGGGGGGGGGGTGAAAAGTGCATACAAACTGAAAAAGTACCGGTTTTGCCTTAAAGACTCTTTCAACCCATTTAAAAAATCTATATTTTGAAGCGAAATTATGTGAATTATTTTTCTTTGGCATTTAAAGACGAATAAAAGACATTATGTCCAAATAGACGTGTAAAGACAAAGAGAAAGACTACGTCCACACTCAAAAAATTTCGCTTCAAGATAATTTTTTTTTGAATCCTACTGTTTTCTGAAAGATTCTTTATGGCGATGAGTGTATTTTATCATTTTCGGAACTAGACAATTTTTAGCTTTTTCGAAACTCAGATCATTCGGAACTCCGAGCTGTAGCGGTTGAAACGAGAGAATGCTCATGAAAAAGTGTTGAAGAAAACGAAGAGTGCTCATGAAAAAGAAAATGAGTGCTCATTGATACTGTAGCACGTCCGCTAACTATTGGGTAAAAATAATGGATCAGTAATTTTAATTATTTTTAAAATCAAATCTTTTACACCTGCTCTTCTTTGGTGGATATTCGGTTTTTTTTAATTTTTTTTTCTGATTTATAAGAAATGTACAGATAATTATTTTTTATCCGCAGCCGGGATTTCTTTAATCAGGCAAGCTCTCGGGCAATCTGCTCGTAATGCCATTGAGCCACTCGTCCAGTCACCATTATACCCGCAGTTATCACAACCTGAACAATTCGTAATCATTGATTAGGATACAAAACATATTTTATAAAAATGGTGGCCATTTTCCATTTCATTGTATTTTTAATTGCGAATTTTGTCCCAAAAAAGTCCAAAACAGGTTTTCCTTTTATATAATCCTTCTCTAAAATATCCTTTTAAAAGCTAAATGATTGAAGCGTAGCTTTTGGCCTAAATTGGCCTTTGTTTATGCATATTTCGTTTCCATTGCTCACCACAGTGAGCGTAAAGATGAAAAGAAAAAGACGGTCCAGGATTGTGGCGATGAACTCCCACTCCAGCGAACATTGTCGCTTCATTTTCATCGAATTAACCTCAAAAGTGAGATTGTGCATTTAATGGGGGACCGAAACCGAACGAATACTTCTGCCAATGCTCCTCCGACCAGAACTGATTTCTTACGCCTTCCCGGGCTTTTACAGGTGGCATCTGAATACAAAATATTTCCACTGACCCTGGGGAATAATCACACGTACTCGGTCTTGGTGACATAACCATGCCCAGACCGCCCATTGCGTTCTCCCAATTGACGGAGGCCACCGAAACCGAACTGCGCCTCGAACCGCCCAATGTGGTGAGCGGAACGGGTGTCATCGGGCTTCTTGGGCTCAGATGTTCCTGGAAGGGTTTCAGCCATTTCTGGGGCTATTTGTTCGTAAATTACAAGATTTGGAATCGGGAACTTGTGTAAGGATGTACCCTAGCCTTATTCTCCATCCAACTTGGGCCGTTGATTCACCCCACCTTCCTGCCCTTTGTGTTACTTCGCTTGCCCCGCCCTTTTTGCTTCACTGTCCTTCCCCCGGGGATTTTGATCAGTCGGTTAGGCCTGCGATGTCGGATCGGACGAGGAGAATGAAGGAGGGTAGAAGAAAGGCAAGAATCTCCAAATCCAGGGCCCGGATTTCCCTTCCAAGTCTTCATCTTCCCTACCCCAATGTCATTCTCTGGGTCCCTGCACTACCACTTACTCTTGAACATATCTTCATTGGTCCATTCCGAATTTCATTTTTGGCCTACTGTTTGTTGTGAAAAGCGTCGTCCACTGGCCACGGAACCTGCCCGGAGCCAATTGTCGCGTGCTCTTCGACTTCCCACACCTTCGCCCGAACGAAAAGCCTTCGGCACTGCTGCGGGCGCGGAAACAGGCAGCACAACTGAAGCCAACCTCATTTCCCCTGCATATTTCCCAAGTCAAAATTGCATTTTTAAGGTCCAAAATTGGGGGGGGGGGCGGTGAAACCCACCTTCGTCTTCAAGGGGGCTCTGCGGGAGTGACAGTCTTGGTGACCGCATCGGAAGTGAAATTGCCCGTCCGGCTGCCACTTTGGCGCCATCCCCATTGGTTAAGCATTCGACTTCCTCGCCAATTCGCGACATTCTCCGCTTTTCCTGAGGTTTCTGGACAAAAGTTGGCTTCAACTTGTGCATGCTCCTACCTTCGTCCGCCGACTGGCAAGTCTTTCCTGTGCCCGGTCTTCCTCAGCCTTTCTGTTTCGTTTCAGGGAAGTCAGAGGGTGGTCCTGTGGATTTGGATGGAATGCTCCGAAATGCATTGGGACTTGTGATCCCATTGCCTTTACATTCATTTCCTCCCAAAGTGCCAACAGTGGGGGTGGCACGGACAGACAGAGCCATTTGGCCAATTTGACAAAGAAAATGTAGCGGATGCGGAGGGAGGGCAGCTGGCCATACTGGCGCCTGCCCTGGATGGACAGAATCACGCTGGTCAGGAAGGTGCCAATGGAGATGATCTTGGCAATGTTTTAAAGCCAATGGGAAAAAGATTAAGGGGGGATGCTCACAATGATGATGGACAGATAGAACCAAGCTGAATGGGGGAGAATGGAAGGACATGAAATAAGAGGAGGAAATCGCCCCAAGGGATGCACCGATCAAGGGCACGAACTCGCTGGTGGTGGGCATCTGGTCGCTGACCTAAACCGGAAGAGAAAGTTGGCACAATGCCAATGAGAAAATGCCAACCATCAGCATCAGAATGCTCATGGCCAGTAACTGTAAAATTGGCAAAATTGCTAAGAAATACAGAAAGGGTGGATCCGGATCTTACCGTAGTGATGCCCAAATTGATCTTCTCCGTCCTATCGTCCGCCGTCGAAGCGGGTGTGAAGAAGCCGGTGATGGCAACCAGAGTGATGATTGATGTGGGAATGATCTGCATTGGGGGATTGATGAACTCCAACGGGCAGAATAATTCAGATTCCATTACCAGGTTGATCACATAATAGAGTGGTTTGCGGCGAAGCACAATGGAGGCCCTGGAGGGCATTTTGGAATATCGAAAAGATTGGTTGATGGTTGCCAAATGCGAACTCACTCAAGGATCACCCATGGCTCGGGACAACAGGCATATTTATACTGAAAAAATTGCAAATCAAAGCAAAGACTGGCCTGGGCATGGAGTAACCAAATCGGACTTGCCTCGTGGCGAAAGATGCGAAAGGTGGTCACATCCCACTCCTCGTTGGGGATGAAGGAGGCCAGGTTGACCTGTTCGTCCGCATAATAATCGAGCGCCGACTTGGAGTTGGTCCAAGAGGAAATGGTCAAAGTGCAATTCTGGGGGAGGGGACAAGGGGGCTCAAACTCAAGAGGCACCAAAAGATCCGAAAGACAACCTGCTGGTCATAGGGAAAATATCTGGGAAGGGGCGAAGGGGAAGGGGTTAAATGGCCAAATGCACTTGGTTACTTACCTGATGTTCAGTCGACAAGTGACCTGAAAGCGCAAAGATGAAAATGTCAGCTTCACACTCACACCCTCTTGCAAACCGTGTAAATGGCCGGGTACAGGAAGGACATGTTGGACCCTTGGCGGCCTTCCCAGAACAGCGACTCGGCCCGGATGTTCATGTACCGTTCCGTCTCCTCCGCATTCATCACCACCGAGTTGTACACATAAGTGTCCGGGATCCACAGCACTTCGTGCGGCAAAATGGTGCTGTTGATCAGGTCATATTCCCTGAAGAGCGAGTAGTACTTGCGCCCGCCCATTCCAGTTCAAACAACCAAGATCAACTCCATCTCTTTTCGGGCACCCACGCACCCACCTGGGATCCCAGTGGAGCATCTCGTCGTGCCACTTTTGGATCATCCACACATTCATCTTGATGTTCTGGGCCGGCTCGTTGACATCGATGATCTGGTAAAGACTCATCGAGATGTGGACCTTCAGGGGTCTGGAGTGGTCGATGATCGGACGGACTCGCACATCGTAGCGACCCGGGGCCAAAATGTCTCTGTACAGGAGGAATGAATGAATTCCCTGCAATTTCCACAAAATTTCACTTTGTCAATCGCATCAATGGCACATCGGTGACGGAAAATGTGGTGGACAGGTCGGGGGGCCTTTTGCGTCTGTCGGACGTGTCGGGGTCCGATGTCCGAATTGGGTACAGAAACTCGGGAAGGACATCCCGGCCCCGTTCCCTGTAGCCCATCCCCTCGTCCTCCTCCAGCGATTCGCGTCGCGTGAAGCCGTGCTGGTGAGGGATTTGAAGTGCCATGGTCTGCACTTTCATTATGTATTTCGTGTATGATCCCTTCCACTTTCCACTTGCCTCCTCCTCCTCCGACAATGTTTCCCTCAACTTGGCTGGTCTTCTTGGGTCTGAACTGCTTGGACTTGTCGAACCATTCAGGGCCATCATCGGATTGTAGACAGGTGAATCCATGGATCGGGGGGCTTAACAACTCATTGTCATCTGATCTTTGATCAGTCAAATATGTACATACCGGCTGATCTCATTTGGTGGGAGCAGAGGAGGAAAACGCCGAGAAACGAGGACAATCCGGGCATTTGGGTGATTGGCAAAAACAAAAATATTAATAATTAAAAAATGAACAATGTGGTAGAAGAATGGAACCAAATATCACAGAATAGTGACAAGCGGATGGATGGACAATAACATTTTGACAAATCATTTACATACAAAGAAAAATAAATTAATTCCGAGTGAAGAAATTCGAGATCCAAGATTGCCAATCCGTTCCCTACCCTCCTTCCCCCAATGCTAATTGGTAAATTTGTAATTGCTCCCAAATGCCGCCTCCGGATTGTCCCAGTGCCAATAGCCTAAAGGGGGCCAAACCATTAAATAATTATTCAACAAAAGGTACACGGACCAATCAGATTGATGCCGATGGAGAGGAAGAAGAACAGAATCACGAAAACGATGAAACAACACCGTTCCACGATGCTCGCCAGCCACTCGTACTCCTTGACCGCCAGTTGTCGGCTCAGGCGCAAATTTTCTTGAATGTTTGCCAATCACTTAGATATTTTGTTTTTCGAACCATTGAATAGGCCTACGGCCTGTCGAAGTTCGTTCTGCGGCAACCCCATCCTGGCACTCGGAGTCACCAGTTCGCTTGCCTATAATTGGTCAAATTCGACAAAATTGGGCCATTGGTCCCCCCGGGACCTGGCTGGTGTCCCCGTCTTCACTTCCGCCCAACGATGCCAATCTGATTGGCATCAGCACCGTCGACTGTTTCGGTTGCGGAGGCGGCGCCGGTGACGGAATGCTCCATACCGGAGACCCCCGGGAGAGCGGGGCGGGCGGCACCGGAAGGTCCGCCACTCCACCTTCTGTGCTTCGCCGTCGAGGCATCACCTTCCCCGCGTTGGAACCGTCGCCATCGCCCTCTACAGCGGCCGTCTCCGTTTCGGTCCCTGTTTTGATCAGAAATGAGTTATCCGATCTTGATCCTCTGATTCCCGGGATCATTCATTTCCTTTGCTCGTCCTTTTCTTTTCCTCACATTTCTCCATGGATGCCACCAGTGGTTCCGTGGACTTTTCCGTGGGCATTCCGCCGTTGGTGGTGGTCCCGTTGGGTGCCCGTGTCCCTCCTCCGCCCTTCCGCCTCCGCAACATTTGCCCAAATTTCCTTTTCTTGTGCCTCTTCCCCCCTTCGCCCTCCTCCTCAATGTTCTCCAGCGGCTTCCCCGTGGCCATCTGCATCCGTTTGGCCAATTTGATTGCTTTCCGATAGGTCTCGGAAGGCGGCGGCGCTTCCGCGAATTCGCGCGTGCCTTTGCGCAAATGGAGGGGCACTTAAGGAGGAGGAAGCTGTGGGTCAGAATACTTTTGAAATATCTAAGAAAGTGATTGTTTGCATTTTGGAACTTTGTTTTAAAAAGGCGGATGAGCTTACATTCCGTATAAGAGATGATACCGAACAGTCTGGCAATTCTGACACCTCTTTTGGTCAGCCGTTCACCAAGACGACCTCTGATCCAATAATTTCATTGAATTGAGGAAAGACTCATATGTATGTACCGCTTCTGTATGGCAATGACGACCGACGAGGCAAGTGTGCCCAGACTGATCACCCCGATCATGCCCAAAATGAACCATCCGATCAGCGGGATGAATGTGGAGGTGGTGGGCATTTGGTCGCTGACCTTTAGTGGCCAAAAGTGTGCATTTCATCCCGGAAATGGGCCAAACTTGCCATCAGCATCAGGATGCTCATCGACAACAACGTGGTGATGCCCAAGGACACTTTCTCCTCGCGCATTCCGCTGGCCGAGGAAGTCCTTTAAAAATGTTCTTTTTTTGCTGGATTTAACCCATTTTGGGTCACGTGAAGAATCCGACGATGGCGATCAGGGTGATGATCGCGGTGGGGATGATCAGGTTGATCAGGTAGAACAACGGTTTGCGCCTCAGGTACAGGGTCAGCTTGAGCAGGGTGTACTTGTTGGGACAGCACGAGTACTTCACCTCCTCCCGGCGCATCGTCGACTTCAACAAGTACCTTTAGCAAAGGAAGATACATAATGATAATGACCAATGGATCCAGTGACTGACCAACCCGTCCCCTTACCATCCTTCGTTCTCCAAATAGTTCGACCTGCCGATGCTGTCCGAGTAGGGAATGTAATCGATGCCTGTTTTGGTGAAAAAAAAACAATTCGAGAAATTCCGGGAATTCCCTGTTCTGTCGCCCAGACTCTTCAGGACCTTTGTTGTCGTAAGTCCACGAGGAAAAGGTCATCGTGCACTCTTGCAAGTCGTAGGGGAAGTAGCGCAAGTTCAGCAGACAGGAGAAC
>LDKF01000093.1:107658-121607 GCA_001026735.1 Rotylenchulus reniformis | reverse complement strand
TCTCTCTCTCCGCTCTCTCTCTGTCTCTCTCCTCTCTCTCTCTCTATCTCTCTGTCTCTCTCTCCTCTCTCTCTCATTTTTTTTTATTTATTCTATTATTAATTCTATAATTTATTAAGATTTATTTTTAATAAACATATAATTTTATGATCTCTCTCTCTCATTTTTTATTTATTCTATTATTAATTTTATAATTTATTAAGATTTATTTTTAATAAACATATATTTTTATAATTTTATAATTTATTAAGATTTATTTTTAGTAAATATATAATTTTATGATTTCTCTCTCCCTCTCTCTCTCTCTCACAAACACACACACATATACATTTTTTCACACTTCTCTATTCTCTGAGTAGCTTTTTTCTTAAGAATTTTATTCAAATTTTGAATTTAAATTTGGTTTAAAATGTTTCATTCTTTTTGAATTTTAATAAAGGAATTAATTAGAAGTTAGCTTTATTTATAGAAAATTCATTAAAATTTACGATTATTTAAAAACTAATCAACGAAATATATTTTTAAAATGTATTTCATAAGATTATATGAATGCCGTCAAATCGTTTAGCATGTCAATGATCTATGATCATGTGCGTATATAAAGCCATCAAATTCCTCTCCTCTTTTCTCTTCCCATTCATTCGTCCATTCATTTTATTATATTTATTTATCCATTATTATTATTATTTATTGCTAAATAATTCATTTATTTAAACCATTCTGCCTTTCCATATTATTTTTTATTTATACGGTCCCTTTTTCTGTAATGGCGAATTTCATGATACGCTCCCTGGTGATTCGATTGTTTATGATTCATCATTTCGTATCATATTTCATCTAATCGAGCCNTTTTTTCACACTTCTCTATTCTCTGAGTAGCTTTTTTCTTAAGAATTTTATTCAAATTTTGAATTTAAATTTGGTTTAAAATGTTTCATTCTTTTTGAATTTTAATAAAGGAATTAATTAGAAGTTAGCTTTATTTATAGAAAATTCATTAAAATTTACGATTATTTAAAAACTAATCAACGAAATATATTTTTAAAATGTATTTCATAAGATTATATGAATGCCGTCAAATCGTTTAGCATGTCAATGATCTATGATCATGTGCGTATATAAAGCCATCAAATTCCTCTCCTCTTTTCTCTTCCCATTCATTCGTCCATTCATTTTATTATATTTATTTATCCATTATTATTATTATTTATTGCTAAATAATTCATTTATTTAAACCATTCTGCCTTTCCATATTATTTTTTATTTATACGGTCCCTTTTTCTGTAATGGCGAATTTCATGATACGCTCCCTGGTGATTCGATTGTTTATGATTCATCATTTCGTATCATATTTCATCTAATCGAGCCAAAATAACCGATCAGTCAAGGTCATTCCTATTATTTTTGTTTTGTATATTTTCCCAATAATGTCTCGAGTATTTATGGTATGAGTCATCATCTATATCCTCGAGTGTTTACTGTCACATCGTATTATAATCTGCTAAGGTCTCGAGTCAGATTCCCCAGTCAAGGTCAATCGTACAATAATGTTTGTTTGTACATTTCCCCTCCATGAGTCATGAGTATTATGGTACTATTCTGTACTAAATATACTTTACTCGGAGAAGGGACCATCCATTTTGTAGATTTTCTACTGAAAATAAATTAATTAAAAAAAAACAGCTCTCCAATTTTGAATTTTTAAATTTTTAAAAATCATTTTTACAACCAATAATTTAATTCTCCCTCCACGAGTCATGAGCATTATAGTACAATTCTGTATTAATTATGCTTACTCGGAGGAGGGGCCATCCATTTGGCATTTTTCCCTATTATTACCAAATTTAAAATTTAATATTCCTGATTTTTAAAAATCTCCAATTTGAATTTTAGAAATTTAATTTAAAATTATTTTTTAAAAAACATCTACAATTTGAATTTTAATTTTTTGAAATTTATTAAAATTTTAATTTTGAATTTTAAATTTTTTTTGAAATTTAATTTAAATTTTTTAAATTTTAAACCGGCTGGCAGGAGGGGGCTTATTGACAGCCGCAACGCTGTCCCACGGTTAACTACTCATCGTAAATTAGGGCCTATGTCCTTTTGTTTTTTGCAGATTTTGGGTCTCCATCTTTGCGGAATAGTTCGGCTAGAGACCATAGAAAAAGTATAGTCGATTGTCAATTTTTGGTTTAATTACGCAAAAAATCATAAAAAATTTATTATTAAATAAAATTATATTTTTCTTTTCATAAATGAAAGACTACATTTTATTCTACAAAATAAAAAAAAATAACAAGTGAATAACAAGTTATGATTTTGTTATGATTTAAATAACAAAGTTATGATTTTTTAAATGCCTATATGCGAGGGTGACAGAACTTATTACACACCCTAAGTATATCCCATGTTTTTTTCTTTACATTTGAGATTGTGTGTATTCAATGATAACCGACCGAAACAAAGGAAAAAACATTTTTTTTTTAATATTTAACTAAAATGTAAATGAATAATCATTCTTTACATCCCATGTTTTATTCCTTACATTTTGTCATAACATTGCATATTTGCGTATTCATAACATTGCGTATTTCCTCCATTTAAGTAAAAATGTCAGTTAAATTCCTAATTAATATTTATTTGGTTTGAATTTGTTGCAATCCTTGATTTTTGTAACCCATAAATTATTCTTAAATTAATGTTTTAAATAGAAACATTGATATTCTAAACATAAATAGGACGATCGCATTAAAAGCAAAATTTCATCTTTTCATGAAATTTTTCAAAAAATAAAAATATTTAATTTTTTGGTTATTTTTTTGATTTGACTTCGGTTATTCATAAATTAGGGCTTTATCAGTGGAATTAATCCGGTCAAACCTTTTGCAAACATCCATATTGATTTTTTTCAAAAGATTTATCCAATAATTTTGTAATTCATAAATTTCGAAAGTTTTTACTTTCACGTTTTGAATGCTAATTTGAGAAAACAACTTAATCTGCCTAAAAAATTTTGAAAAAATATTCATCCCGAGTTTATTACCGATCATTGAGCAGGGCTGCTGCTAAAGGGGATTTGGCCACTGAGACCCGCACAGCTTTGAGATATCTGGAAATTAATTGAAAATATAATCAAAAGAAGATAAGAAAGTAGCATAAGGAAAAATTAGTAGTAATTGCACACGAAATTAAAATGTCCATTTTTTTAATTTCTGAGAATAGAATTAAATTTCTATGATATTTTCCCACCAATTAGGTAACATCTAACGATAAAATTTAGAATTAAAATGTAACCGCAGAAAAATTGACTATTTTTCGTACTTATATAGTTTACCCCTCTGGATATTTTAATCTTTTCTCTAAAAAATCTTAGCAATTTAGAAGTGATCCGTGGGTTTTCACATGTGCTGGATTCGAATCTGATGTCAGATTTTTTGTATGATTTCATCAAAATCTATATTTTTTATTTTTCTCTTGATTTTTTTATAGAAATATTTTCTTATTTATAGTTCTTAATCAATAGACATCACTATGATCTCCAATCTCCATTCCCTTCGCCACAAGTTGACCGGCCACAAGTCGGCCTCGCCACAACTTGGCCGCCACAAGATGGCCGCCACAAGTTGGCCCGCCACAAGTCGGCCTCGCCACAAGTTGGCTCGCCACAACTTGGCCGCCACAAGATGGCCGCCACAAGTTGGCCCGCCACAAGTCGGGCTGTTCCGTCTAATTTGGTAACTGCACATGATCACCGAGTGTGAACATTATAAAGAATCCATTTCGGTCAACTGTTTTTGGCTGAACTTTTGTAAGATCATCCGCCAAATTCAGTTTTTTTCTTAACAAATGTGCCAAAAATGGACATTTCTCAATGCACTTGAGCATTTTTCATATCTTTAATAATTCTTAATTGATTTTTCCAATCGATCAACATCTTTTTTTTTCTAAAATTTCGTTATAAAAGCACCGGCAAAATGAATAAAAATTCCATTCATTCATTCCTTTATTCACTATCTGCCTAAAGAACAACTCTCTCTGAAGAATGTCATCAATTCTGTTGCGTTTTTCTTCGCCTTCATTCTGCTCCTGGTGCTGATCTCTTCTTTCATTGCTCATCAGTACGGAGTCGATGCAGGTGAAAATGGGGAAGGATTCTGGGAACATTCCGTAATATTTTACTTACCATCAAAAATTCAGTTGTCATTAAAGCCTGTTCCGAGTACGATCGCTGGAATGATTATCAAGACGCTGGTTGTACCTGGAATGGCACTATCTTATGGCGGTTATTGTGATTGTTCGGAAAAGGACGACCAATAGATCAATCAGTTGTATAAATTTGATGGCCTTTGGAAATTGTCCATTATGTCCAATTTTGACCTTTAAAGTGATCATTCGCTCTGTACCAATTAAAAATCCACTGTTAAAATTATATGCATTTAATCTCTTTTCTCTCGAAAAATCTAGTGTATTAGTGGCCTTAATAATACAAAGCCATAGACATAATTTGATGTGCTAGGGAAAAATGGGCAAATTGTATTAGTATCCTGTATTTTGCTATTATTTTTATTGTTAATTTATTAGGTTATTATGTGGATGAAAGACCCATCCGGCCATTGGAATTCAATGAATGATGAGTGCTCTACTGTAGGGTCCAAATGTATAGATTTCGCACCAAAATTGACCCAATTTCGAAAAATTTCTCCGAAATTCGGCCAACCTTGTGCTTTCGGAGCTGCTGAATTCGAATCTGGCCTCTGATTGGAGCTCCCCATAAAAATTTCTCCCCACACCGTTTGGTCTCCTCTATAATAAAAGGGAAAATTTTCAAAATGCAATTTTTTTTGATATTAGCCACTTCTAATGCCCACCATCTGATTCGCCGTCCTCGATTACATACACAAAACGGCTGTAGCGAAAAATCGCAGTGGGAACCGAGAAATTTTAAATTTAAGGGGAACTTTTTGCTCATCCCTCTCCTGCAATAACCAGGTTTATCATTCTCAAATATGTTTATTAATTTATTGTTATTTATATTTTAATAAAATTCAATTTTTGATGATAAGCTTGGGGAGTCTAAAAATTAAAATTGTTTCGAAAATTTACTCTTCTAAAAGTTCGAAATTTTATAGGTCGCAAATTTTTAATAATTTTTTAGACGAAGAGGAGATTGGAATGAATTTATTATTCAGAATTCAGAATTATTCAGAATTCAGAATTATTTAGAATGGGATTAAACATTAAAAATTACCCTAGAGAATTCATTTAAATTTTTTTCGAAATCACACGTTTTATAAATAGCGACCAAATAGATTATGGGAACTTCTATACATGCTATTTAAAATTATATTTTTTATAACTCCTTGATTTTTCTCCCACCCAAAATACTTAAAAAAATAAAAAATCTCTAATAAAATTACAACCATGGCGGATCAATTTAACTCAAAAGATTTGCTCCTAATAAGATATTAATATACTTATTTTTCTTTTTAAAATTTCAAGCCATACCTAATGGACATTGACTTGTGATTGTTAATTTTTTACATTCAAATATATTTTTATAAATTTACTTTTTGTGGTGGATAATTTGTGGGTCTACATTTGTTGTATTCGATATAAACTCCTTTTAAAAAATAATTGGCATTTATACTATGCGTTGTACTCGCTGGTATTAAACTGTAAATAATTTTAAAATTTATCGGTTTTTTTATCGGTATGTTTAAAAACATTTTTTACGCACATTTGGCACTTTTTAATGTCCTTCACAAAACAATGCAGAATAATTGATAATTGGATATCAGCAAATGCAGAAAAATTTTATAATAGATATGACTTTCATGGATCACTATTAATCGTATCTTCAATTTTGTGTATCAAAACGATAATTTGGGTGATAATCCACTTGTAATATACAATGATAAAAAATAAATCCGATTTTTCGCTTTTTCTTTAAAATTCCAACTTATCAGATTTACAATGGTTATCTAATCAGATTTACAACAAATTGGAGGACTGGAACATTTTGGCATATACATTGTTAATGGGCCCCGTCACCCTGTGCTGTACCTGTGGTTTAGTCGCGCTCGCACGACCGCTTGCGCAATGATCGGTTGATAAAAATATTTCATTTTTTTATTTTAAATTATGCCGACCAATTGTAAATTCCATATCACGTTAAAAAATTTGTTTTGCTTTTCATCATTCAATAAATTAATTTTTCATATTCGAAACCTCTATGATCCCAGTCACCCAGTCACCACCTGCTGAACATGCTAAAATTATTTATAAATCTCACTCATCCACAGTTCCTGAACTCTGAATACCTCCATCCCTACTGTCCCTTTAGCATCGTTCTTGTCAAAACTCGATTCGCCTGTGCCAAGGTCTCTTTAGCTGGATATCCACTAAGTTCCCTTAACAGTTGGATCCAAAATAAGATCTTTAGTAGTGCATTTTCATCATTGGCCCTTCCTTGAACTTTGATCTTTATGCGCCCGTTTATCTGTGATACCTTAAACCCAAAAAAGTTTGGTTAGCCTTTCCAAAATTGACGATGACAATAAAGAAATGCCTTACCGGTACACCCCGTTGTGTGGCAGGCCATTGTGTGGCGAAACTTATCTAACCTAAAACTTTTTTGTAAGAATTGTTAGACCAAAAAATAAAAGAGAAAAATGTGCAGAATTTTATTCTCTATCTTCTGATATTTTTAATTATTAGAATTTCCCTAAAAAAGTTGAAATTTTTCGAAAAAATCATACTTTTAAAGGGAAAATCGTGTTTTTAGTGGAAATTTAGAAGTTTTTGTTCGAATTTCGAAAAACTAAAAAGACCAAAAGATAGAGCAAGAGCACAAAATTCTGCACATTTTTCTCTTTTATACTTTTGGTCTAACAATTCTTACAAAAAAGTTTTTGGTTTGATGAGTTTCGCCACACAACGGCTCGCCACACAATGGCCGCCACACAACGGCTCGCCACATAACGTCCTGTTCCGTGCCTTACAGCGGATGTTTTTCTGGCGCATTTCTGCGACCTTATGCTCAGGAATGCGAACCGAAATTGAAACCGATAATTAAAAAATAGCAACTTTTTTTTGAAATTATTTTATTTTATTTTTCTAATTTTCGATTACTTTCGATTTCGTCTTTCGATTTCGAAAATTTCGGGGTTATTTTCGATTTCGAATTTTTAAATTTTGGGTTTCGATTTCGACTTTCGAACAAATTTTCTTTGGCGACAGCCCTGCTGATTTGGAAGGTCCAAACGACAAAATAAATAGGTCCTGATTTATTAGATTTGTTTAATTAATTTGGATAATTAAACTAAGCTAGCAATGAAATGAACTTTAGAAACGGGATGAAAATACGTAATATTGGATTTAATGTGGATAAATAAAGAATTGGTTTTGAATCATTTCATAGAGAAAAAAGTGTGAATAGCAAAATGAACAATAAAGCTTTTGAAACTTTCGTCATTAAAGATGGAATTTCAGATAATTCATCGTACCTCAGAGATAAAAATTTATTTATTCTAAATGATGCAAATAATTAAATCGATACATCTTGATTCATAATTGTAATTAAGGTAATAATCAGTATATTATAAAGAATATTCAAGACCAACCCTTTAGCATGTTTAAATTTTCTTTTTCCTAGTTAATTACTGAAAATTCCTTTATTGGACTCAAGATGAAAATTTTTTAGATGAAACTGTGCACAGAGCAAAGTTAATAGAATCATTTCTAGTTAGATGATGGGAAAAAGTGGGGAATCGGTGATTTGCAGGAAGAGAAAATTGATTCAACATCGGTTCGACTAATTATTTGTTTGGAGATTTTGGAGATAGAAGATTCTGATAGTATTTTTGAAGATGATATAAAGATTCTAAAGATTCAGAAGGTGTTG
This sequence comes from Rotylenchulus reniformis, assembly GCA_001026735.1. Lineage (NCBI taxonomy): Eukaryota > Metazoa > Nematoda > Chromadorea > Rhabditida > Hoplolaimidae > Rotylenchulus > Rotylenchulus reniformis. Next base: position 113,701 of record LDKF01000093.1, on the reverse strand, counting down.
TGTTAGAGGTGTTTTTTGGATCACAAACTAATTCCTTTTAAAGGGTCCCTTCTCTCCTTTTTAAGGGTTCTTTTTTTTGAAGTTTAGATTATATAAGTAATAATTTTCTAGTTCATCTTTCTGAGATGTTCTGATCTGGAGTATTTTTTAGAACCCAAAAAATTTGCCTATTTTTCTTATTTTTAATATCATAATGCAAGTTTTAATCAGAATATCATAACCACTCTTCCATAATATTTAATAACTAAATTAGAAACAGCCTTTATTTTATATGAAATTATTACTTATAAAATTTTCTTCCTATACAGTATTTTCAATTCCTATAAAAATTAAAATATAAATACCGAATTTTCTCTAATTTATGGGTATACCTTAAGGGTCCGGGGGGGGGGAATGATGTTCACCCGTCATCAGTCATCACCAGTGTTGTGCACTGGTTGTGCACCTAAGTCTACTACGAGTACGAGTACGAAGTACGAGGGGCCAAAAAGGGCCGTAGTACGAAGTACGACCCCAATTTTTGATAGAAAAATTTTAACGTAAAAACGCTTGATTTTTGGTCCTCTCTTTAAATCATATGCGCCAAAAAAACACGTTATAAATAACATATAAATCCGGGCCCTACTCACCAACAACTCATCTCAACTAAAAATTCATTAACCTAGTGTTGTGCGAGCAAATTATTTACCAACTGAATATTCCTCATTAAATATTTTTTCCGCCTATTTGAATGATTTTAATCGTTTAAAATAAAGTATTTCAATATCTTTTAATTATTTTAGATGGTAAAGCCAAAAATTAAATATCATTCAAAAATTGCAACTTATGGAATTTTTTATTATTCTTTATTACATTTTGGAGGAAAACTTAAAAATATAAAAATATAACATTGTACACACAAAAATTTTTCCATCCCATTATTCGAATATCCATGCTAATCAAGGCGCTACCATATTTATTTTCCCAGAGCTGAAATTTCTTATTGAATAAATTTTGCCGAAAAAAAATTATCTGAATTGGTGCCGATCTCCAAACACCAAAAATATGGCGCCGGTGTTGAAAAATATAGCAAAAATATGGCAAAAAATTTAAATATATGGCAAAAATATGGCATCTTTTAAAACTTTTTAAAATTAATGAATAATTCTTCAGATAAATTTAAGAAAGTGCATAGAAAATATTTTGTCATTCATCACGTAGGCCAGAATTGTTTGGAAATTGCGGGAAAATAAATGATTTTGAATAATTTCCCGATTTTCAAGTCAAAAATAAAGAGAGAACTGATTGTATACAATTCAATGCTGTTTCTTTTGGTGCGTAGGAGCAGTACGCATGTTTGAACTGTTGAAAAATCTGAACTCAATAAGGAAAGTTCCGAAAATTTTTAGATGAAAGTTTTCACTAACGAAAGTTCATGGAATCATTACTTTAGAAACTAAAAATAAAAAAATGAAAATTTTCATTCTTTCGATGGCATTTGGTGAAATTCAAACTCGATGACAAATGCCAAATGATCTCTAGGGCTAATCGCATAATCAATCCTCCAACTTTTCCACTCCCCAATTCTCCGGTTCTGGCAATTCTCCAGTCCTTTCTGAACGGATCCGTGCAGAAAAAAGGTGAAAGACTGGACGGCTTTAGTATAAATTCTCTGATTGGTAGAAAATAAAGTCGATCTGGTCCGATCTGCTCAGTTCGTTGTATAATATTATGTGATGTAACCGATTAAATCATAAAAAACAAAATCATTTTCTAGTGGAAAAGAAAATGTTTACTGTTCGAATGAATTAATTAATAGTTTTAGCTGATGAATCATGCTTTTAAAAAAGATTATGGCAAATGAACCAGTTTGAATAGGACAGGACAGGCATGGTCACGGATACGATTTTTCATATCCGTGTCCGGATATATCCGTGGGGTTCATATCCGTATCCGTTTGTATCCGCCTCAATTTTTGGCCATATCCGTCCGCGGATATCCGCGGATATATCCGCTTTTTTCAGAATATTGGGAATCAATAAATTTTTTTTCGCAAAATTATAAAGCATAAAAAGTACGAAAGAAAAATCATATTTTTTTGAACGAATCGGCTAAAACAAGTTTCGAAATGTTGTCTTCGGTTAACAAAAAGCGCTGTTCGTCCATCACATAGCGCAAGCGGCTGAAACTCCGTTCAATACTGGCCGAACTTGCTGGCAAAGACAGAATGCTCCTCGCTACCTGCATTGAATAATTTTTAAAATTTAACAAATTGATTTAACAAAAAAAAAATAACAAAAAAACCTGTGAAAGTAAAGGTAAAATCTTTTCGTTTTTTTCCAAAAATCAGCTGGTGTTGCACAGTCCCTTGCATCCTTGTCAAACATATTTGAAATGTATTGATCAATTTCATCTGGATCCGATCTTCTCTCCTTTCTGATTTGACTTTCACTTAAAAATACATCATCATCCATTTCTAAATCAGAAAGATCTCCAAAAGCAAATTCATTGAGTTCTATTGGCGACGAAATTGAGGCACGTTTTCGCTTCCTCATTTCGAATCGAACAAATTCATAAATCTATAAAAAACAAAAAAAAATCACAAAAAAATAATAATAATATAATTACATTATGTCTTTCGGAATCGGAAACGCCAATTAGCAAGCGACGCTTTGGTGCAAGAAATGTGGCAGCTTTGTGTAAATCTGTTACCAATCCATCATCAATTTTTCTTTGAAGACATTTTTGGGTTGATCTCAAAATTGCCACAGTATTCTTTTTGCCACAGTATTAATGACATGATAAATACAACGAATCGCTAAAATTTAATAAATTTTTTATATTAAATTTTGCGCGAATTCTTACATCGGACATCATTCAAAAGAAATGCGGCGCAAATATTCTGACCTTCATCAGAAACGAAATATTGTTGTTTCATAATGAACACCAATTTCGTACACAACTTCACAAAGTTTGTTCCAAGTTTCTTGCGATGTTTTTCCCGAAATTTGACCTGTAAAAGCCAAGAGCGCCGATTTGCTAATCCAATTTTCATCCAACGAATGCAATATGGCACCGAGAAAATTATTTTTCCTTAAAATAATCTTAAATAAAAAATTAAAAAATTATGAAAGACCTAAATCCATAGTCAAGGGCAACACCGCAAACATTTTTAAGTGCATCAATAAGAAGGTGTTTCTTATCTTCCAATATCTGTTCGGACAATTCATAACATTTTCTGCTAATAGTCTTCCGATTTGGCATTTCAAAATTTTCATCCAGCAGTTTATTTCTTCGGATACTAAAAATAACATTATTTTCAAAAGATTCTTTCCGATTACCCAAAATTATTAGCCCTGATAAAAAGATTTTTCATTGCTGGCGAGGTAGCAAATCTAAAAGAACTTCCACTCTCGATACAAAAATCTGCCAACATTTCGGTGATGTCAGCTTGTTCGGCTTTTGTTATTTTTTTGTGGGAAAAAAGATGCAATAGAGGATGTTGATTCATGAGCTCTTTTCCTGGTTTTATGACTTTTATAATGAGTGCTGTTAAAAATATTTTAAATATTAAATACCGCATATAATAAAAACATACTTTATTGAACCTCCTGGACATCCAAGCACTGTATTACATTCTTTAAATTTGCATACAAAGAAGTTCTTGATCCGACCGTCTTTGTACGCATTTTCCTCATCGCCTTCTTTATTGTAAAAAGCGAAACAAATTTCTGGCATTTGTTCATTTTTCGGCTTGAAGAAAAGCGTTTGCTTTTTTAGTCGGTTTTCTAGTGATATAATTTGTTCAATATCTTTTTTAGAAAATTCGGATGGGTCTTTTTCAGGAAAATTTTTCAGCATCTTTAAATGTTCTAAAAAAATAAAAATTATTTTATCCACAAGTACAACAAAATAAAATTGATGAAGGTTAATCATTGCACCTCTCGCTTTCATTGTTTTTCTCTAACAGTCATTCCACACTATTTCACCTTTTTATTTTCTTTCTCCATTTTATTTGTATTGGCGATTTACAATTTACACGTGTGATTATTTTAGAATTAAAATTTTTAATCGGATGAAGAATGCTCAATTTTATCAAAATTTTTTCAAAAACAACAATTTTTTTCGAAAATTTTATGATTTTCTAGGGTGCATTTTCCTTAGGCGGATATGGCGGATATCCGCGGATGTGAAGCTCATATCCGTTATCCGTCCGTATCCGTCTGACTTTGAAAATTTCATATCCGTATCCGTCCGTGTCCGCGGATTATCCGTATCCGTGACCATGCCTGGGACAGGATGATGCAAAGCAAGGAGTAACATGTATTTAAATTTTTATCATAAAAAATTGGCCCATCCATTTTTCCTTCATTTTACTCATGCAACGAATGTCGAAAATAAACAGAGGAAAAATGGTAAACAATTTACAGGTTGCAAAAAAATCAATTTTTTGAAGGAAAAATTATAAACTTTAATCATTATATTGATATTATACTGCAATATAGAAAGATATTAGGAAGATTGTAAACACTAATTCGTGGGGCAGAAACCTGCCCGATGATCGGAATTATGTACCTAAGCTTGAAATGAAACATTTAAGTTCCTGTACTTAAATCCGTGGTAGGCTAAAACTTGCGGACCGAAACATGCGGACCGAAATTGCGGACGGCAAGCAAAAATCAAGAAAATAAAATAAATAATAATAAATAAAAAATTTTCTTTTTAAATTCTTATTGGGGGGTTTTCATGGGTGCTGAATTCGAATCTGACGTTAAATTTAGCAAATTTACTGGAAAAATCTTTGATTTTGATTTTTTCGTCAGATCATTGATTTTTTCAAATGATTTTCAATCAAAACTGCTATATACCTCAGCTTTTTACTTTTACTTCCCTATTAGCAATACTAAAAAAATGGGACACCATCTTTTAGGACTTCTAGCTTGACGACATTTAGCGAATGCCAAAATACCAATGTGGAAAATAGGGTCCCCACGGGGGGTCCTCGTCCCCGATTGGGGGGGGATCCCCGACCATTTTGACCCCCGTCCCCGATCCCCGTCCCCGACCGATGGGCCATCCCCGACCCCGATCCCCGGCCCTCATCCCCGACGGGGACGGGGGTGAAAATACATCCCTAAAGATGCCATTTTGGATCCAATGTGGAAACGATGCAGGTTCACTGATGGTGAGAGCGCAGGTTCAGTTCCTCACCACCTTTATATTCTAAAATCTTATCTTGGAAACTCTTTTCATTTATTTTTTGATTATTTTTATTTTTTTCCAATTAAAAATACATTACAAACTACTTGAAGCCATAAAAAAACAAAATTTTTCTTTAGAAATGATGACAAATTCTTAATTTTCGAATAAAAATTTCAGAAATGGACATAAAAATTGATCTATTTTTTAATAAAAAAATGGTCTTGAAAAAAGAAAAAACGTCAGCCCCTAGCGGGACCTCGCACAGTGAATTTCTTCAAAAATTTCATTTAAAAAATGGCCGATTTTCTTAAGGAAAAATGGTCCAATTTTCAAAATTTTTCCGGCGGCCCTTATCGGGACCGCCGCCAACTCCCCACAGTGAAATTTCCTCAATCAAAAAATGATGAGAAACATTATGATGATGGTGAAAAAAATTCAAAATTTGACTTTCATAAAAGTTGAAAAAAAAATTTAAAAAAAAATTTTTTGAAAAATTTTGCCACCTCTATCTCTTCAGAACCTTTTTTTGACGGTTATATGGAATTTGAAGGTTTTCAAAAGCCGGTCTACTTTATTCAAACACTTTGAGGAACCCGGTGAACACATCCATTAAATTTTACAATAATTTTGGTTTTTTAAGTTTGGGCGGAGACATGGCTCAAAATGTCTTGTTGATCAAGGCTAACTTGGAAAAATCCCCTTTGATAGTTAATATGGAAGTTGACGAGGATCAGAGTGGTGATGAAGATAATGAAGAACCTATTTTGGAATGCACCATTAATGAAATGTTTTGAATTTTTGAAAAAAAATTTCTAGAAAAACTGGATTTTTGGCCATCCCCGAAAAGTCGGAGATCCCCCCC
>LDKF01000093.1:95114-107558 GCA_001026735.1 Rotylenchulus reniformis | reverse complement strand
TTCAGCAAATCACAAATTAATAAAATGAATTCAACATTTGTGAATTTATAATAATAGTACAAAACTTAAGTCCAACCATGGGTCGGACAATTCCAAAATTTGGCACAATAATGTGCATAAGAAATCCAAGTACCTTTATTGGATTCTTTTAGAATCGAATTGCTGTGGAAACAAATATCTTTTCTGAAAACATTAACAAGTCGATCAGATAGGTTGTGTCCCTAATTTCAAAAAACTATTTCAAATGGGCATTTCAGGATTATTTTCAGCAAATCACAAATTAATAAAATGAATTCAACATTTGTGAATTTATAATAATAGTACAAAACTTAAGTCCAACCATGGGTCGGACAATTCCAAAATTTGGGACAATAATGTGCATAAGAAATCCAACTACCTTTATTGGATTCTTTTAGAATCGAATTGCTATGGAAACAATTATCTTTTCTAAAAACATTAACAAGTCGATCAGATAGGGTGTGTCCATAATTCGTGCAATAATTATTTCAAATGGTCATTTCTGGATTATTTTCAGTCAATCACAAATTTAAAAACTGAATTCAACATTTGTGAATTTATAATAATAGTACAAAACTTAAGTCCAACCATGGGTCGGACAATTCCAAAATTTGGCACAATAATGTGCATAAGAAATCCAAGTAAGTACCTTATTGGATTCTTTTAGAATCGAATTGCATTATAAACAATACCTTTTCTGCAAACATTAACAAGTCGATCAGATAGGGTGTGTCCATAATTCGTGCAATAACTATTTCAAATGGTCCTTTCAGAATTATTTTCAGCAAATCACGAATTAATAAAATGGATTCAACATTTTTGAATTTATAATAATAGTGTAAAATTTAGCTCCAACCATGGGTCGGTCAATTCCAGAATTTTTTTCAAAAATTTCGGGAAATTAAGACACTGATGAGGGAAATTAGTGAAAATGAGCTGATTTTTTAAAGAATTTAGGAGATTTTTTCTTGAAAAAATAGCTCAATTTTTTTACCAAATGATTCTTCATCATTCAAAAATGGGGTCGAAAAAAAGTACCCCCCTCTTCATGACTGAGGTCGAAATATATAACCGCCCTCCTAATTGAACCCTCCCGTAATAGACCCCCCTCTGGAGGGAGGTTGAAAAATATAACCCCGGGGTTTGTAATAGGGGTTTACGTTAATTTTTCTATTAGTTCTAATTTTTCCATTTTGTTTGTTTTATGCTCTGTATTTTGGTCTTTTTATTTTACGAATTTCGATAATAAAAAATGGAGCATAAAATTCTGCAAACTTTATCTCAGGAAGTTTTGCCACGCAATGTTTTTTAAAAAGTTTTTGAAAGATGTAATGATTTTTGGTTTTTTATACAACGATCCAGCATCACCAAAAAGTCGAAATATCCCTAAAACCCCATTTTTAATATTTCGAGAAAAATGCGAACTTTCATGCTTTTATCAATTTTTTAAATTTATACTCATTAATTTAGAACTCATTATCTTATTTATGAGAAATAAAATAATATTATATTATTGAAAGGAAATTCAAAAAAATGATAACCCATTTATTTATTTATTTGTTGCGTAAACGCGTCGGTAACAATAATATGAATTAATAATAAAATACGAATGAAAATAAAATATCACGTGATAATGTCCACGGGCGGTCAATGGGCGACAACAATGTGTATATGGAATATAGGAATTGAGAATTGAGATGACATTCGACGGCAGTATAAGGATTCAATAGAATTTTTGAATGCAATCAAGAAGCTTTTTGAAATCTTTAGGATGGTTTCTTCTTGTTCTTAGAGGTAATTTGTTCCAATGTTTTAATGTGCGTACAAAAAAGGAATGGTTTAATGCATTACTCCTGAAGCTACTTGTCTGTTGGAATTTGTATTCTTCTCCTCTGGTTATTGTTTTCACAATTCTTATTATATTATTATTTTGTTCTATTTCTGATTGGCCATACAGATTTTTTTGAAATAAAATTAGATCAGCTTTGATTCTGCGATCTTCCAACGCTTCTAGTTTATAAAGTTTTAATAATTGTTCGTAACTTGGTGTGTCACTGTGAGGATGACCTCTTCTAAAAGTTATTCTAAGAAATGTTTTCTGAATTTGCTCCAATTTTTCTATATCTTTTTTAAATTGGGGATTAAAAACTGGCGAAGCAAATTCCATTATGGGTCTAATATAGGTCTTATAAAGCTGAATTAAGATATTACTATCATTGGTTTTAATATTTTTGATAAGAGCAAACATTACCATTTTGGATTTCTTGGTTATGATTTCTACGTGTTTACCCCAACTTAGGTTGTTTGTAAAATAAATTCCGAGATCCCTTGTGGGTTCCCATAGTAAATTTATATTCAATTTTCTTTAAATATTGGCTAAAACTTGGGTTTTAAGTTTTAACTTCAGTCCACTTTTATCATGGCCAAATTTTTTTAATAATTAATACAATAGATAGAGTAATAACAATAGATAGAGTTAATAAGACAGCATAAGTGAACCAAATAATTAAAAATTTGCTTAAATTGAAAATTTTTTATCTGATCGCTCATTTAAAGTTAAAATTAGTGAATGTAATTCAGATTCCTTTTCCATCCATTTCGGGGTACTCCAAGTTATGTATTAGTGCGACTTTTATTTTTGATATTTATTAATGATTTGCCTAATTTCTTGCCAAAAATAGGAATAAAAAGGTATGCTGACGATGCTAAAATATATGTTTCTCATAAAAATAACGATGCTAGAGAACTTCTTTCAGAGACTCTTTTATGCTTAGAAAGTGGTATAAATGTAATGGCATTGAAATCTCATTAACAAAATGCTTTGTCCTTTATTTAGGCTCTAAAAATGATAAAATGGAATACAAACTTTTTGAAAAAGGAATTGTAGAAACTGAATGTTTAAAAATTTTATTCATTTTGAGAGGAAATTTTTTTTCAAATCATATAAAGAAAATCGTAAAACAACGTTTTTTATGTTCTTATCAGTTATTGAATTTTTTTAAAAACGTTTTTGTATTGGCTTATAAGACATACAATAGACCTTTACTCCATTACATTTATTATTTAAGACATACCTTTATTTGTATCAATTTATTTCGTAATTTGGAAACAATGGCATAGAACAATAAGGGAATATTTTTGAAATTGTCTTTCTGTAATTAATTTAGAGCAACTACATGAGTAACAAAATTATTATGCAAATTGCAAAAAGGGTCAAAAAGGGCGATGCGCGAAAGGGTCAGAATGAGGGATGAATAGGAGATACCACGAAATGCCCATAAAATTTTAATAAATAATAAAATAAACATTTTTATTTAGATAAATAAAAATATAAAAAATTAAACCCTTAGCATTAAAATTTCAAAACCCAAGGAATTGAAATTTTTTAAATTTCACTTCTGTAATTTTGGCTTCTAATAAACCTGATAAATTTTTCTTGTTTAAATAAATATGTATGCAACATTTGTACGGGTTTCATATTTAAAGCATTTATTTTAAGCAAACTTTCGAGGTTTAGGGGAAATTTTATTAAGAAAAATGATCAAAATTGAGAACAATATAATAAACATTTCTTGAAAAGACGGTCTGATTGTTCAAAATTTTCTCCGGCAATCCCTGTCGGGCCGCCGGCAAGCTTTATTGCTAGATCTAAAATCCGCATTTGTTTAAAAATATAAAAAGTATAAAAAGCCAGAAAAAACTAAATAAATCTGGAATTTAATACGTAAATTATCGGAATCTCAAAAAAAACTATTCATCTTAAATTATTTTTGGTTTAATGTTTTGCCAAGGCTTATTGTGGTCCTACTCGCTGGATTTAATTATTAATTTTCCGTTTATTGTATATTTATATTTCCATTGTATTTTTTGAATAAAACTATAGGTTCGGTTTTTTCAGTTTCAAACATAAAAAGTTATGAAATTTGAAAAGGTCTTCGAACTTTAGAAATAAGAAATAATAACCTATAAAATTGTTGTTTATTTTATAATAAATTTTTATCTAATTTCATATAAAAATTCATAGAAATGAAATTCTTTTTCAGCCTCTATGAGTTTATGACTTGTAAACATTCCTGTGAAATTATTTCGTTTGTTTCTTTTTCCTCTATCTATCCATTCTTTCTGTGCAAGAAGGAATTCGTTTCAAAAGATCCTAGAAAAGTCCATTTCACCGTGAATTCCTAAATTAATTGTTTCATGAATTTTAGTTAAATTTTAGGATAATCGAAATAAATCAACACTCTGGATCCACAAATATGCTAACAGAAATTAAAATTTAAAATTAAAAGTTGTATTGATTTAAACTTAACATTTTAAAAATTTATTGTTTTTTTGCTAGTAGATTTCTAATTTTGAAATCAGTAGATTTCTTATTTTGAAATCTATGAAATCTTGATTCGAATTTGATTACGACAACCCGGATTCTGATAAACAGCTCAGATTCCTACTCTACAACCTCTATTCGACGACAAATTGTGCCTCCCAGCTCGGTTCCGCCCATCTTTTTGACACTATCTTATTGTTAGTATATATTGTTAGTTGTAATCTTTCATAAATTAGTACAATTATAAAGAAAATATCTTCAAGCATTATATGAGTTATAAAAATGGTTATATTTATTAATGATGCTTCTGGATGATTTGGATAAATATACATCAGAAAATCATTATAATTTGCTTGATCAATTAATTTTTTGCAATCCATGGAAAATGTTCGTTCGATTTTGTGAAATATATTTTTGTTTTAAAATTGATTTTAATTGTCCTGCAGAATTTGCCGCAAACTATTTTAATATTTAATTTAAGTTAACAAGGTTGTTTTTCATTTCTTTTTTTTCAGACACACGTAAAACCGGAGCTAAAAAAAGTTTGGAAATCTAGAATTCCATTTTGCTGTCAAATTTTTACTGTACAATGGTCCATATAAAAAGCATGCATTTAAAGATGGTACTGCGAGTTGTAATTAATTAAAATGAATCGAAATATTAGGGAGTTAGAGTTAATTAGAAATAAATGTAAGGATAATAAATTGACTTTTCTTTATTTTAGATTAAGATGCATTTTTTGAAACACATATATTTTGGTTAACGAATATTATTGGTATTATTGAAAAGAAATTATTTAAAAACACAGGTCTGAATCTACGGAAATTTTTAAAATTATTGAGAAATAGAGAAGTAAAATAAAAGCATGGGTAAGAATATGAGGTAATAATTTGCTAAATCAATGTGAATTATTCTGAATTTTTTGTAAACTGTAACATTTTAGTTATAATTTTGGTTTATACTTATGATGAAAACATTGAAAAGCATATTTCTCCCTTGAAATCATATTCAAATTCGAATAAAAAATAACTGTAATTATTTTCAACAAAATTTTTTATATTTAACAAGTAAATCTAAATCGGATAATAATTTATTGTTTTTCTAATTTTATTTGCTCTTCTTTGATCCCGCAGCAATTGATAAAAATTATAATGCATAAAATATTAAAAGCATGTCAAATAATTTTATAGGTTAAATTTTTAATATTCTCACCCTCATGGATCAGGCCATTAAATTTCACTTTGTCAAGCAAATTTTGTTTAGTTATCTTGTAAATGAAGTGAGGAAAAACTTGGAAACATATAAGAATAATGAAATTTTTTTCGATTATTTTGGTTTAATTTCTAAGATTCCATGCCTTTTCAATTTACCTAAGAAATATTTTTTAAACGCAATTTTTAAAAGATTTTAACAAAATTTAATTAATTTTTATATTAGGTCGTCAGATAAAAAGTTCGCTTTTTTGGTATATACGCTAGTATAACTCCATAAAGTACGAAACAAAAAATTACAAATTTCAGAAATGATACTTTCATATGTCCTCCACATTTTTGCTTTTTGGACCAATTACCATTGCTATTGAAATTCTCATTGCTTGCTTGTTTATTTTGTTATATAGAAAAAAACCATATAAAATTCACAATAATAATATATTTAAGTTTAATAAAAAATGCCAAAGTAAAAATTTTATCCAAAAAATTAATAAAATAACATCATAGATAAGGAAGGCTTATATGCTAATCCCCAAAATAGCAATAGAAAACAAATGTAAATTTAACTAACAAAATCAATGGTTCGTCGTAAAACTACTAAGCAATCCGATGGGTGTGCATTTCTTCGCCACACAGTGATTTTGGACCATGTTACAATCGCATTTTATCCCAGTGGGAAATTTGATCACAGCCGAGCCGCAAGACTTCTTCCTCTTAGTGCAATAGGCATCCCAATCCTCCTGTTGTTTGCCTAAATGGCATAATTAATAATTTAGAATAAAAAATAAATTTTTAAATGCTAACGTGGATCCAGCTTGGGCACCGGCTTACTAGACCCTGGATTTTTAGTCTGGGGCATTAAGGAAACCGAAATTATCATGCAAAGAATAGCAAAAATGACAAATTTCGGGTTCATTGCCTTAGTTACCATGCTGATGAATAAATAATAAAATTGCTAAAAAAAAGTTGTATTTTAATACCAAAAGCGAATAAATCTTTCAGTTCCAACTTCCTTAAATATTCGTTTGACATTCAAAAAAATCATTTGCCCTTGGTTATCTTATTAATGCCGAAAATAGAAGTGCCCTTACTTCTAAGGGCACTTCTTACTTCTAAGGGCACTTTTTATCCCAGTGGGAAACTTGATCATAGCCGAGCCGCAAGACTTTTTCTATTCTGTCTCTTAGATTTTAGAACCCATCATATTCTTCATCTGTTGTTGCTGTCATTTGTTGGTTTGGTTAAAACCAAAAAAGGCAAATGTATTCAGCTTCTGTTTCTTGTTTAGGATTAAACTATTTTTTAAATTCATTTATTGCTATGTGAGTGAAGTCCACAAAAGATCAAACGACAAATTATTAGAAGCTCTTCAGGAAAATAAAGTAGATGTTAACCTAAAAACTGACATTGTAAATGAAAGCTATAAAATGATTCATTTGCTAATTTGATAGACAATTATTTTCCTGAAAATAAACTTCGTTAAAAAACTTACAAACAATGATTATATCGTCTTCTTTTCTCTGGTTAAAACTGAATTTTAATTCATTATTTTACTTGTAAAAAACAACTGAAAAATTAATAGCAGCTTTTAAATATTTTTAGCAGAATTGATTCAACATTTTTTGAATGGCATTGATCATCAATTGAATGGCATTGATCATCTTTAATGCAATAAGCAACTAACTTTATAAATTAAATTTTTGAAATTTTCGAGAAAAAATGATTTATCGAAGATTCTAAAAATTCTCATCTCCAATCCAACAATTAAAATTCAAAAAATTGTTCCAAAGATTCTGAAACTCATAAAAAATATTACAATTAATTGTAATTTTAAAATTTCGATAATCTCTCAATAAATACACTAGACATAGAAATGCAAAAAAAAAATTAAAGATTTAGGTATATAAAAATCAATGCAGTGTTGGGAAAGCTCCGGCTCCGCTCCGGAGCTGGAGTCAGAGCGGGGCCAAATTTTTCCGAACGGAGCTAGAATCTTTATTTTTGATAATTATGATCAATTTAATTTCTCTTTGAATATTTTTGCATTCAACAGTATCTAAATATGTTTTAATTAAGTTTCAATTTTATATATTTTTTAGTTTTTTTTATTCGATTTGAGCCCCTCCTTGTTCCATTCTAGCCTAATCACAAACCATAATGTCAAAGACATGGAAATCGGATTATTATTATCCAATTATCACTAATTTTTGTTTCTTTGTAAGTTTTTTTATAAAAAAATATTCATTTTTATATAATGCTTTCCTCTAAAGTCAATATGTAATGACGATTTTTAACAAAGACAAAAGTTCTACTTATTTTTCTGTCAAAACGAACCAGCACTTTTTATGAGACTACGAATTAAGTTTACTTATCCAAATCTATAAATTTGATATTATTCTAATTATTTTTTTTATCAAGATTTGGCAAATTTAGGTGTATAATATATTAACATTAAGGAAATATTATCAACAGCAATTTCAAATTTTTTTTATAAAAATTTGTCATTGATTTATAATTCTGATTAAAAAGAATTTTTTATAAATGAAAAAGAATTTTATATGAAATATCCTAATATTAAAATATTATGGCTTAGGTTGTTTTTAATTCAATTTATTTAGAATTTATAAATTCAAGAAAAATATTTACTATTCTGAAATTTTATAAAAAAAACTCCTAAAAATTGAAAAAATATCCGAAAATTTCAAAAAATTCAAAAAAATTCTCAGAATATGCTCAAAAATGCCAAAATATGCGGAAAATTTGTTCAAAAATGACCAAAATATGCGGAATATGTAAAATATGCACAAAAGGTCGAAAATATGCAAAAATATGCAGTTAGAAATTCATGCTAGAGCGTTCAAACTATGCTAAAAATGGGGGCGCGGAACTTTCGCCAGTGCTAATTTTCGCCAGTAATGCCAAAAGAAAATCCGCCAGTGAGAACTTTCGCCAGCGGGAATTTTCGCCAGTAAGAAAATAATTTTCATTGTTTGATGATCCTCATTACTCAGGGAAAACCATACCTACCTACCTATACATATCTTATCAAGAAAAAAAGATTTCCTCGGTTAATTATGTATAACATTCTCATTAAAACTATGTATACCCAAAATGGATTGGTTCGATTCAGTGGCATAGCCAGGCGGGAAGAAGGGGGACCGAGATGTCATGACCAAAAAAAGAAAAGGGTCCCCTGTTAAAAATTTCACCAAAAGAAAAAAATGGTCAATTTCTTTATGAAAATTTGATAAAACCACAAAAAAGTTCCCTCCATTCCTCCCCCTGAAATTTTTTTCTGGCTATGCTACTGGTCGGTTACAAATAGCAAAATAAAACAGATAAGATTTTAGATTTTACTAAAACATACTCTGCTAAAGGTATATCATAGGTCGTGATGAAGCAATCAATAGCTGACGCTTTACAACTATTTTCTGGAATAATTTTTTACGGTAATTCAGACATAAAAAAATCATTTCTAAAATATTCCCTTACTGGCGAAAATTCCCACTAGTGAAAGTTCTCACTGGCGGAAGGGCCGCCCACTGGCGAAAGTTCATGGAGCCTAAAAATGTGTTTCGCGTGATTTTCAGGCCGTTCTGAGTCGGCAAAAAATGCATATTTTTTCTTCTTGCAAATGCATATTTTTCGGTCCCTACTTTCTAATAAATTAGTATCATTGCATGTCAAACAAAAAATGAGTCCTTTCTAATTTGAAACCCATAAAAATTTTTTGTAGAATATTTTAAATTTTTAGGAAAATATTTTATTAAGAAAAGAGATTCAACCGGAGGGCAAAAATTTTGTATATTAAGTCAAAATGAGTTCGAATCAGTATGATAATGATGATCAATATGAGTTACAATTTCTATAGCCTAACTACTAACTTTTTCAAACTAGCACTTGTCGCAAACATCTAAAATACGTTAAATAGTTATTATTTTTTAAAAACCTTTTAAGTGGGAGATGAAGAACGGCTAATGGCTTATCAATCATACATTTTGGTCTACTACTACTTGTTGGAATGACGAAGAACTATAAAAAAATCTCGACCAAGAACTGATCAGAGATCGATTTGAAATATTTCTATTGTTGAATCAAAAGAAAGATTATCAGTTTTTTTGATTACACCATGTTCGACTTTAAGATAAAAACTTTTTCATAAAATCTTAAAAAGTTCTCGCTATTTTTCCCAAGATAAAAAAATAAATTTTTTATAGTAATAAAGTAAAAAGCAATTCGAACAAATGATCGTCGTGCAACATTTTTTTCCAACTATCTTTGTCATTTGAAGTATTTATTCTAACAATGTTCAAAAAAAGGATTTTGGAGAGTTTCAAATTTCCTCCAATGCGATTTCATCTTGACGAAAAAGTATAAAGCAATAAAAGACAGCATCAGCAGGAAGAAGGCAAAACAAAAAGCTCAACTGCTTTGATGACATTTTCACGGAGTTGTTCTTCGGGGATTGTATGGGTATGAATTGAAGAATTAAGGAAAAGTGGATTGGATTTGCCATAATTCTTTATGCTTTTATAGCGAAAGTTTACCTGAGAAAAGGTTGATTGTATGTAATATGGAGCTCTAGTACCGATGCTCTTTCATTGGTACCTATTGAATTTTCCATATAAAAAATGCAATTATTATTTATCTTTTTGGTTCGAGTAAGTTCATCGATTTGTCGCAAGACATCTCTGACTTTTTATGATAACAATTAGTTCTTGAATTCTTACATGTTACAAATATAATTTTTTATTTTTATGCGATTCCTTGTTTTATGGACTAAAATTTTACCCTTGAAATTGGTTTTAAATTTATTAATAAACATTTATTTAAGATTTAATTGATTATATATTCTTATATATTTACGAAATTGTTAGTCAAAATTGTAAAATTAAATTTTTTACGTTACATTTATTCAGTATTCTTTTTAATTCCTTTTTTTTCTTAAGAACAGTTAAAGGCTTTCATTAATATCCTGAGAAGATGAATTCGAAAATGCTAATCCGCTGGTATAGAAAGGCAGGACAAATAATTTTAGAAAAAACGACAAAGTTTTTAAATAATTATTTTTATTATTTACATAAAAATTGGTTGGAAAAAGTAAAGCGACGAATAGTTTTATAACCTTTAGTAATTTTCATTCAATTTTCCTAATAGAAAAGCAAAATAATTGAAATTTATTGTTTTTTTTATTTTTTCCAAATTTTTACTGTCAATTTTTCAGAGGACGGGTAGTTCTGTTGCCCTACCCCTATATATATCGTGCATGTATATTGTTCGGGCGGAAGCGCGCCAATTTGGTCATCAAAAATGAGACATTTAATCCCACGCTTTCCCCGTTCTTTCATTTCCCTTCCCCCATTGATCATTCCTGTTTTCATGCATAATTTTGCCCTCAATTAATATTCCCCAATTGACTATTACGCAAAATAAATATTCTTAAAATTGTTTGAAACTTTATTTGAATTAATCCCTTTGGTTAATTCCAATTTAGGTTCTGGGATGTCAGCAGCAGGTGGTGCCATCGGTATATAAGGATCTTCTTATTTCATTATGAACATTGGAGAACTCATATACACCTTAATTGAATTATTTAATTTTTTTCTTTTATGCGCTATAAAAGAGTGTCCTTTGAACTTTCTTTTTGTCAAATTTTGCTTTTCAATACTTATGGAAGTTGTCAATAAAGAGCATAGAAAAAAGAATGGTCAAATGTCTATTTTGGGTATATTTACTTAAAAATCATAATTTTTTAATTAGTAGAATAGAACTGCGTTTATTAGTAAAAATGATATAAAATAATTTATTCTACAAAATAAAAAGAGAGATAATGATTTGATAGAGAAATAACAAAGTTATGAATTTTTTTAATATGTCGCTATAAATATGCGACAGAACTTATGTTACATCCTAAGTATAACCAGAATTTATATAAAATTTAACTAAAAACAATTATTGTATTATTTAACAGTAATGACATCAGTTTATAAGACATTTTTATGGTATAATACTTGAATTAATTATCATTTTCGAGAGAAATGCGAGAGAATACGGCACAGAGAAAAGAGCTTATGTATGTCTGGCGCGACAGCGGGCTCACAAAAGACCTAATTCTGCACTTTTCGGTGTTTTATTGTTGGTGTTTTTAATTTATTTCGTTTCAGTAATTTTCTTCTTGAATTTACTCAAAAGATTTTAGGGTCATTTTAATCTATAAGGCATTTGATCTTTGAATTTACATAGCCTAGTATATTGTTAGTTTGTATTAAATATTTCTAAATATGATTTTTTATGCATTGCAAATTTCAGAAATAGGAACAACAGAATTGTTATCTTTTTATTTAGGAAGAATTTTTATAATTATTTTATTATTAATTTTTTTATTTTCTGGGGAACCGGGGTCGCGGATGATTTAATTACATAATTAACTATGATGTAATAGAAATTTCTTTTATCATCAAATATAATTTTCCTATTTAAAATATTAATGTGTTGACAATATCAACATAAAAAGTAGCATTAAATAAGGCAAATCATTATTTATTACTTAAGTAATTAGAATACCTATACGCCTATATATTAACTCTTTGTTGATGGTTAAAGTAAATTATAAAAAAAAATATTGAATAATTTTTGGTTTCAATTCATTGATTATAAATGTGCCTTAAAATAGGAATGGATAAACAAAATTAATAATTCTGTATCATTCATATTGGAAAAAATTGTAAAATTATAAAAAAAAATAATGAGAGCTTTAAATCAATTCTCATTATAAACACATAAATTAACCCATTTCACATTTGTTTTTGTTTAATTTTTTTTTGTTCATTCAATTTCTGGCTGACGGAAGTTCCGCAAATTTCTTAGTTACCGTAAAACCTGTATTACAGC
>LDKF01000093.1:41567-88447 GCA_001026735.1 Rotylenchulus reniformis | reverse complement strand
TTATATATCAAAAAATTTTCAAAGCTTTATAAAAAATGAGCATTTTTTGGATGAAGAAATTTCACTGTATGAGGTGCCGGCGGCCACGATAGGGGCCGCCGGAGAAATTTTTTGAAAATTTAGATCATTTTCCTTAAGAAAATTGGTCATTTTTAATGAAATTTTTAAACAAATCATTGTGGGAGGTGGCGGCGGTCCCAATAGGGGCCGCCGGAGAAAATTTTGAAAATTAAGACCCTTTTCTTTTTAAAAAATTGCTTAATTTTATGTCCCTTTCTGTTACTTCCTGTTTGAAAATTCAAGAATTATCATTATATTAAAATAGTATTTCTGATATTTATTATTTTTAATGTTTTTTATTCTAAAAAACTTCTTTTTATTTTTGTTTAACTAACAAAAAAAAGTGATCGAAAAAAAGACAAAGAAACAATTTAAGCATAATATGAGGCGTAGGGAATCGAACCCTCGACCTCACTGCCAATAAACCAGCATTCTACCACTGAGATAAGGTCCCATTGGCTATTCCTCCGCCAAATTCTCTTAACAGTTGGATCCAAAATGCCATCTTTAGGGGTGCATTTTCATCCCCGAATCCCCGCGGGGATGAGGGTCGGGGATGTCGGGGATGGGCTCGTCGGGGACGGGGATGAAGCCCAAAAAAGTCGGGGATCCCCCCCGCGGGGGGGGGATGTCCCTCCCCCCGTGTGCTACCCTACTTTTGAGTAAAGACTAAATTATATTGGCTGCATCCTTCCAAAATGCCGCTTATATTAATCATAAAATTTGTGTGCGTATGTACAATGTGTTTTACAAGCAATAAAATAGTCACATAAATATTGGCAAATATAGAAAAATATCTATAGGTTGGAAAATAATATATACCTATACTGCTATGCCTATACATAGGTTCCCATAAAATAAGGGAAACCATACAGGGTATAAAACCATTATTAGATTTCAAAAAGAAAGAGGTCTAGAAAATTAAAGTTTGTAAAGATGAAAGTGTTCTTAAAGAATTCAATTATTATAATCCAATTAATACATCATTATGACAATTCTTGACAATGTTGACAAATCAATTACACCCAAACTACCTCATCATCATCACCCACACTAGCATATCTTAGCCCAGCAAATACGAATTTAATTTTTTTTGTCAAATAAAATAATGCCAGAGCAAACTCGGAACTAGCTTGGTCATCCAAGGATAAACGGTGCTATGTCATTTTTAATAATTGATAATCTCGTCATTTATCTATATTTACACAATCACCATTGACAGCTCGGGGAAACAATTCACTGGCCGTTTCGGAAAAACTACATCACGATGATGAGAAATCTAATTTGGATTTCAGAATAAACCAGGGCTGATATACCTATGTTCTGATTTGTCAGAAATTTTCTGATTTTCGACCTCTGTTCTTATTTTGTCCTGATTTTCGAATTTTTTTAATGAAATTCCATTAAAATATGGCCAAGTTTCCTAAGAAAGTAAAGGAGAGTTTTAAATGGCCTACCTGAATCTTATTTTTCGATATTTTTCAAAAATCAGAATTCAAAATACTGCACAAACAAAATACAACTTTTGGCCTAGCTAGCTTTAAAAAAGTTTTTGGAGAACGGATTCGATAGCTTGTTTTGATTATACATATTTTATGATGATTTATTTTTTTTTTTGAAATTATATTAAATATTTATTTTAGATAATTTTCAGGTTATTTTCATAAGTTCTTGTCTTATCCTTTGCCATTGTGTTAAACTAATTTGAACGATCTAAAAATAGATTTAAATTAAGGAATTTTATTTTATGAGTTGTAAAAAACCATTTTTTACAAAAAGAAAAATATTAAAAGAGAAATTAATTCATGATATATATTTGCTTAATTTAGACAGTTTTATGATTACACATTATTCATAAAATTTAATTAAAATTTAAAGAGTTGAATTTTATCGTGCACTCATTGGAGATGATTTTTTTGTTTTTTTAATAGAAGGTCAAAGTAAACTAGGCGTTTTTAGAGTGAAGTTTTGTTGGATATGGGAATAACATTTGGATTCAGTTAAGTCTTTAGCGTAAATTCCCCTTTCAAACTGCAGACATTTCCTCCCGTATTGTTTGTGTTTTTGTGAAAGATTTTAGCCTTAACGCCCCCATAAAATCGCATTCTAGTTTGGGTTCACTAGGATGCCGCGCGAAATTATCCAAAAGTGCTTATGCTAATACTGGATAAAAAAAGTCGATGCTAGAAAGAAAAAGGTGCTAGGTCGTTTGCCAAAAAATACAAATTTGAATGATAGCGCATACGAAGTCAAAATATCCATGGCGACAAAATGACAAAAAACTTGTTAAAATTTTAAAAATAAAAATTATAAATACAAATTATAAAATTAATAAAAATTTTAAATTAAATAAATGTGAAAAATAAAAATTAAATCATTCATTTTTTTAACATAATTTTTATTTATTTAAAATACAATTAATTTAATTTTAAATTTACTATTTTATTTTAAATTTTTTTACAATATTTATGAAATATCCTTATATTATTTATAAAAAAATAGAAAAAAATTATAAAC
Organism: Rotylenchulus reniformis; assembly: GCA_001026735.1. Classification (NCBI taxonomy): domain Eukaryota; kingdom Metazoa; phylum Nematoda; class Chromadorea; order Rhabditida; family Hoplolaimidae; genus Rotylenchulus; species Rotylenchulus reniformis. Next base: position 85,870 of record LDKF01000093.1, on the reverse strand, counting down.
AAAAATGAAAATAATAATCTGGCTTAATTTCTAAAATATTCTATATTTTTCATATTTTGTCTTTTAAAAAAATTTATAATTTTCTAATTTGTATTTATAATTTATTTTTAAAATTTTAATACGTTTTTTGGGGATTTATTTTTCAGATTTTGTACTTCGTAGGCACTATCCTTCAAATTTGCACTTTTTGGCAAACGACTCAGCACGAAGAAAAAGAAGGAGTGAAAAATGAAGAAAAAATAGGAATGAAGAAAAGAGTATGTTATATATTCGGTTGCAAACCGGAATATAAACAAGAAGAATCAAATAATAATAATAATAATAATAATAATAATAATAATAATTTATTATCAGTTTCCAAAAAATAATAGTCAATCCAAAATGAAGGAAGACAAGAATAAATCAGAATGAATGAATACTGGAATGGAATGCATAAAGTAATTTTTTCTGAAATAAGCATTTTTGCGTGCTTATTACATCTTTGATCCCAAAAGCAAAATTGTTAGAAAAAATGAAGAAATTTTTTTGCTTTTTCAATTTTTCCTGAGGCAATTAATTTGTGTCCTCAGGGCATTTCCTAATAAAATAAGTGAAAAATTCATATAAATTGTTAATTATTTTTTATGACACCCATAGAGAAACTGCAATTAATTTTGAAAAGAATTGATAATTTAGTTTAAATTAATGCCGCTTGGAACGAGCACAATTTTTGAAAAAAAATTATTAAATATAATAATAATAATAATAAATTCACTTACATATTTAGGATGGATTTATGAATGATCGAAATTGATTGATCCCATTGCAGTTTTGAAATTATTTTCATAATATATAAAAACATCAGCATGCATCATTTTTCAAAAGACATAGCATTAAATCTAGGAATAACTTCGTTCATCGTATCGTTGCTCATTGGAATAAATTACCTAATGAAGCAGTAAAAATCATGGAATTAAATAATTTTAAGGATTATCTTAATAAATTAATGTCCTGCGTGAATTCATTACGTTGTATTTGTTATTTATTTTAACCCGATGACTTTTCTGTATTGACCCATTTTTGTATTGACATTTATATTCATAATTTTCATATGTATGTTATATGCACCACATGAGAGTATCATATGATACCATTGGTTCGCTCGATAAAATAAATAAAAAATCTAAAATTTATTTTAGAGGGAAGAAAAGGCATGTTATTCTGAGAATTGTTTTTTGGATTTTTGAATAATAATAACTTTTTCTATGGGTTTAATTTTTACTTTAAAATATAATATTTTAATAAATAATTTTTTGGTGAAATATTTTGGCTTAAGTTTTTCAAAAAAAAAATCACAGATCGGAAATGGCAAATAAGTTTCATTATTTTTCAGTATCAAAAATTAAAATTATTCACGAATTATTTTAAATAGGTTTTCTTAATAAAATAAATTTTATAAAAACACATGTATACAGCACTCACCTAATGAACAGTCCTTTTTCTTATTTTTTTACATTTATATTGTTTTTTCGTGAACCACTTCGCGAAGGCTCTCGCGACCAGTGGACACTTCGTGACCAGAGGTCGCGAAGGGGTAGCGTTCCCCGAAATGGTTATTAATCATATAGTTATTGCCATAAATATGGAAATACCCCATTTAAGAAATATGGAAAGGTAAACTGGGCAAAAGAAAAGAATAGACTGGTATTGGACAAAATAAATATGAAAAGTGGCCAAAATGAACAACAACATGGAAAGTGCACTAGCCATTTTTGGCAATTTTTGGAATTTATAATGTTGAACCATGTGTACGATTGTGCTTTTTTTGCGTTTCGACACATATTCGTATACATCTTGACCAAAAATGGAAATTATTTTTTCAAGACGGATTAAAAATTCATTACTTAATCGCAACATTCATACTAATATCAATATAATTCGTAGAGAGAGTTAGAGAGAGTTAGAGAGAGGCGAAAATGTTGTACAATCTAATTTTGAAGATTTTGGTGATCGAATAAAATTAAATGATAACATGATTTTATTATTTTAGTTGATTTATTTTTCTAATTGTAAACTTAGGCTTATTAGCTAATTTTTGGCTCTATTTTTAGATACATTTGGGATTATACAATTGTACTCCCTTTTTAAATGGTATGATCTGTGTTTTTTACAAATATAATTAATTTAATCAATTTAATAATTTTAATTAGTCTTTTCCAACTTATCATCGATTTTGTCAGAATGCAAGTCTCCTTTTTGTAAATTTTCTAGGTGCACCCTATCAAAGTGTATAATTAATGATTGTTTAAGTATAATATCATATTCGGGTTGCACAACAAATAAGACAAATTTCTGAACGAGAACTCAGTTGTCACATAATTTTCTCAACAAATCTAAAACCCATAAAAAAAATTCTTTTTATTTTATAAGATGAAAGTCTATGTGAACAATTATTAAACCATCAGATGTACTTGAGCAATAATTAAACTTTTTTGCTTAAATTATTTTAAAGCATAAAATATTTTTTCAACTTCGGAGGCGAAAATTTAAGTGGTATCTAACATGGTATTTTTTAATTAGAAATCACTTGCGACCTTAGATTTGGGCCAAAATTCAAATTTTATCAGCAATCTTGAAAGGTAAGGTATAATTTATTTTATATTTGATTTTCGGATCTAAGAAAATAATGACTTATCATACCAAAAAAATACGCAAAAAATACAGATTCTTTTTATCTTCGTCTTGGTGATGCAGATGTCGTTTTCTATTTATCTGTACGGAATCGACGCAGCAGGTGAAAAACTCGCTATCGGAAATTTTGCAACACTCGAAAGCCTTTTTGAACAATGTCGAGAAAAAACATCAATTGACAAAGATACATGGAGACAATTAATCATGTTTTTGGAGCAAAAATATATAGTAAAATTTTAATAAATTTTTCGGAAACTAACCAATTTTTACATCAAAAAATTGGACTTGATTTTCTGTATATATGTTCTTTTTTGAAGTTTTAGTATAACATTGTACAAAAAAAGTTTCCTGATTGTGCCAAACATGTTCCATTTTTTCGATGTGTAAAGGCTGACCAAGTTTGGTCATGCCGGTGAAACATTAATTATTTGTTAATCAAGTTGATCAAATAGCGATTGTTCTAATCAGCTCTAAATCGCCATTAAATGTATAAATGATTTTTAAGCATAGATGATATAATAGCATGTTCTCTATAGAAAATTTTTTTAAATCATTTGACCAAAATGTCGGATGAAAAAAATGCAGAAAATTTTCTCGATTTTTTGGTATAAAATTTTAACAGCCAGCCCGACTGTTAAAGATCAGATCTCTTTTTCAAATATTCTATACATTTTCCTGGGGCCTTATTCTCATCTTCGGATTAGGCTGATCTGAATTACGCTAATCCGGATCAGGGCTGCGCGGAATTCGGATTTTGCTCGAAACTCGAAACAGGACGAAACTCGGATGCCTACTCGAAATCGAAACTCGAAATTCGAAACTCAATAAACCTCGAAATTTCGAGGAATCGAAACTCGAAACTTTTGAAAAATTTCAAAAAAAAATCAAAAAATCCAAAAAATCAAAAATTTCAAAAAGTTTTGTGAAATTTCAAACAAGCAAGTTACAGCATGTACAGGATAAATCCCATTAATCCTGTAATAGGATCCTGTCTTGTAATTTTCAAAATCCTGTAAGGAAATAGATTGCGTAGCCAGAAAAAATTTCAAGGGGAATGAGGAGAGGAAGTCGCCGGCGGCCCCGTCAGGGGCCGCCAACGAAAATTTTTTGAAGTTTTATGAAATTTTCTTAAGGAAATTGACCAAATTTTTGTTTTTGGTAGAAATTTTTTTCGATTTTTAAAAAACTTAACTGGGGTACCTTTTCATTTTAGTTATCGAACACCGAAGCATGCGAAATTAAAAATGACATTTGTGATTTTTTGAAGATTTCAGGTTTGTGGAAATTTTTCAAGGCTTGTATATAAAGATTTTTGTCTGGAAATTTTTTTAGAGGTGTATTGTCTTTGGGGATATTTATTTTTTTGCATTGTCCTCCTCTATTCGGCATGCTAAACTAGGGAGTGGAAAAAACGAAATAGTGTAGGTCACAACGGCTAGACAAATATGAAAGAGAATCGTGTTGATAAAATACCGTATTTCTTCTAAAATAAGACCCTTTTCTAAAATAAGACCCCCCTTGGAGGGGCTTCGAAAAAAATAAGACCCTCTTCTAAAATAAGCCCCATTTTTTAAATCTGCTCAAAATAAAGTTTCTTTTTAAAATTTAATAAATTTTTGTAATAGTATTCAATTTTCTAATATTTTGAATCTACCGTATATGCTATTTTTATCGCCCATGGGCGAGTATTTTTCAACCCTTTTTCGAAATGGGCGATTATTGGAGCGTGGGCGATTATCAAAGGGAGGGCGAGTATTTTTCAACTATTTTTTAGCGGGGTGGGCGAATATTTTTCAACCTTATTTTGGCGTTCTGACAAATTTGAAAAAAAAATTTCTGGCATAATCGCCCATGGGCGATTATCAAAGGGAGGGCGAGTATTTTTCAACCCTTTTTCGAAATGGGCGATTATTGGAGCGTGGGCGATTATCACAGAGTGGGCGATAAAAACAGCATATACGGTATTTACTTTTAAAAAATATTTCCAGCATTTTAGATAGGAAGATAGATTGGATTTTTGGCAAAAACCAGGACCAGTGCTGTTCGGGTGGGACCCGATTCGATCATCACACGTACCATTGACCCATCCCTTCCCCTATTGATTAGTTACGGTAGACCCTTCCCCTCTTCCATGATTCTTTCCCCCACTGTTCATCCCAAATCACTTTTAAAATTTCCATTCTTCGCTCCCATTGTCCGCTCCTCCGAACTCAAATATTATTTATTCGCCCAAATATTGTTTCCCCTTATTTGACTAAATAAACTATTTATTTACTCTCGTCAATTGGGGATCAGCAGGGCATAACAATTGACGACGCCTAAGCAGATTTGGAATTGTTCGGCGACGAAAAAAAGTGGGTTTTAAAAATTTTGGATTTTTCCTGATTTGCAGTTGGAAAGTCACCACTGCATTTCACCACAACCTCGACTCTTCTGAAATTTTCACTCATCGCGGTTTCTACATTCATCGGTTCGCCGCATCTTTCAACCGGATCTTGCGCTCCTGTCTAAAGTGTTTTGGCAACACTATTCAGGTCGACCACGCGCAACACACTAGCCCCTGTCTTGGCGACAGAGATAGTCTTTGCTTGGTGCAAAGCAGGCATTAGTGTGCGTATCCCCTTCTCTACATTTTCGGCGAATCAATCGATTTTTCGGCGACCCAGATGACAGACCAGCAAACCATCCAGCAATTGACAAGGCTGCTTGCCGAACAGCAGACACTAGCCAGAGAGCAACAAGCACTGGTCACACAGCTCATGCAGCAGCAAAATCGGCAACCAGCACAGCTTCTTCCGGCGCTCCCCGACATTGATAGATTTGCTGATGGCAGCATGAAAGCAGTCGCTCATGCATCATGTTCCCTGTCTCCTGCGGAGAAGAACTACTCACAGATCGAAAAAGTGGGATTGGCGCTGATCTACGCAGTGAAGAAATTCCACAAGTACCTCTACGGGAGGCACTTTGTGCTGCAAACTGATCACAAGCCGCTGCTGACCATCTTTGGCAGCAAGAAAGGGATCAAAGCCTGCTCCGCCAATCGCTTGCAGCGTTGGGCATTGATACACTTGGCCTACGATTTCGACATCGAGTACCAAAACAACCTGGATTTCGGCCAGGCTGACGCCCTGTTGCGACTGATTGCGAAAACGCCGAACCCGGAGGACGACATCATTGTTGCGAACTTGACTGCGGATTCAGAACAGCGGACATTGAACGCCGTTTTGACGGAATTGCCCCTCACTTTCGCAGATCTGGTCAAGGCCTCCGAGCAGGACAAGACGATCCAAGCGGTAATAAAGTGTATCCGAACGCAGTGGCCAAACAAGAAAGCAATGTCCGAAGACACATCGCATTTCACCGACGCCAAAATGAGCTCACCATCGTGGATGGATGTCTATTCTTTGCTGACAGAGTAGTCGTGCCTGAAGCACTTCGACCGGAAGTACTCCAGCTCTTGCACAAGGGACATCCAGGAATGAAGCGGATGAAGAGCTTGGCGCGGCAACACGTGTACTGGCCACAGATGGACAAGCAGATTGAGGACATGGTCAGAGCCTGTGCCTCATGTGCCGCTGAAGCGAAGCAGCCGGTGAAGACTCAACTTCACTCATGGCCAAAGGCTGAGGGACCATGGAAGCGGGTGCACATGGACTACGATGGACCATTTTTCGGGAAGATGTATCTCGTCGTTGTGGACTCATTCTCCAAATGGCCGGAAATTTTTGCCATGAGTTCAAATGGATCAACTGCGACGATCGACAAGATGCGGTACTTGTTCGCACGTCATGGTATCCCGGAAACATTGGTCAGCGACAATGGGACGCAGTTCATGTCCAAGGAATTCAAGGAGTTCACCACGTTAAATGGGATTGAGCATCTGTTTTCGGCACCATACAACCCGATGTCCAACGAACAAGCCGAACGTTTTGTGGACACCTTCAAACGGACTTGTCGAAAATTAAAAGGGGAGGGGGCATCCCACGTGTTGGACACGTTTTTGGCGAGCTATCGGACGACACCATGTGATTCGCTGCCGGATAGCAGAAGTCCTGCGGAGGTGTTTCTCGGACGAAAACCTCGCACCACATTTGATCTGCTGCGGCCGAAGCTACGACCTCTGGTGGTGCGCGACGAAGCAATGGAACGACAATTCAATCGACGGCACGGAGCCAAGCCGAGAAGCTTTGAGCTGAACGCCAAAGTTTTCGCACGACATCGACTGTCCCAGCCTTGGCGTCCAGGCCTGGTGTCCGACCGTCGCGGTGTGATGTACGACGTCGCGTTCCCGGATGGAGCTACAGGTAAGTTCCACGCCAACCAATTGCTGGAAAGGCACACGGACGAGACGGACCAGGACCAACTGGACATGTTCAATGAGGACTTCGGACTACCAGTGGCCAAGGAGCCGGCAATGGCGCACAAGCCCGAAGTGGGCGCCCCAGAGCAGCCGGCACCCGTGGTGGAACGCGAGGTCTCACCACCAGATCCGGAACGGAGGCGGAACCCCGAGCGGAACCGCCGACCACCGCGGAGATACTCACCGGGCTGACGGAAGGAAGAACCGATAGAAGGAAGGAAGACGAAACCCTTTTAAAAGGGGAGGTGTTCGGGTGGGACCCGATTGGTGATCATACGTATCCCTTACCAATCCATCCCTCCCATTATCGATTGGATACTGTAGACCCTTCCCCTCCTTTGTCAATTCCTTCCCCCGTTCATTACCCAAAATCACTTTTTCAATTTACTCCCATTTCTGTCTGCTCCCCGAACTCATATATTTATTCACGCCCAAATATTGTTCCCTTTCTTTGACTTAAATAAATTGTTTATTTACTACATTGTCAACGGGGACAGGGCATAACATTCTAGAAGAGGTTGAAAAATTTAAAGGTATACCCTTAAATTAGAGAAAATACGGTATAAACAATAAGAAAAAAACAAAAATATAAGCAGTTCTTTTAAATTTGTACCTTTTCCAATTTGCTGAGTACACCCAAGACTCTTGTCGGAATTCAACATTTCATCACTCTTCAATTTCATTAATGGAATTTTTCAATATTTTTTTACAAAATTATGTTCAAAATAATTGATAAGCATATTGTTTTACTTCTATCAATTTGCTGATAATTTGATGGTAGGAGCAGCGAAAAACAAAGAAATGATATTGACTATAATCATTTAACAAATAAAAAGTTGTTCATTTTTTGTTCAATAAATTGAAAAGAACCTATTGGCTAAAAAATATTTTATTTAAAGACAATTTTAGGAGAGAATATCCCTGATTCTTAATTGTAGGGATATTTTGTTCCGTCAACCAATTAATTCCCTTTACCAATTCTTTCGTCGTGCGATTGTGTAATTTTTAACCATTCGTCTTCTTTTACTCATAATGTTCATCTTTCACGGTTAAAAAGATTTTTTAATTAATTGATATTTTAAGATGACTAATTGTTGGTTAATACCAATGAACAAATTTTATAGTTAGGCGAGGCCTTGTCGGAAATTAAATAAAAAAATGCTTGATAATAAAAGAGTAGAGGAAAAAATGTCTATGAATGAAAAAAACCAAATAAAGAGTAAATTAACAATAAAAACTAATAACTACAAATAATTAAATTTCTCGAAAAATGACGAAAGAAATAAAAAGTAAATAAAATAATGAATTTATAAAACTTTAATGAATTTTGGGAAATTTGTCGAAGTTTTGGGCAAAACCTCAGCTTTTTTTGAAATCCAAGAAGAAATAAATTAAGCCTTTGATTTTTTAACAAAAAATAATGCAAAACACTAAGGCTTGTATAGAAAGGCTAGAATAGTCGAAATTTGAAAAAGAATGTGAGAAGCTTGAAGCTACTTGTGAATCTTGTTCCCTTGTCAGAGTTCGGGGAAGCCTGCAGGTGGTCCGACAAGGCCCGCCGGAATGGACACGCCAGGCTAGTCTTTGGCATCCAGCAATCCCGGCACACCAGGAAGAAGTCCGGGATCTCCTGAAAGATGATGGAAATTTGAAAAAATAATCATTCTTGTTAAATCCAAAAAATTTAAAAATGATAATAATTTAAAAAATCTAATCGACTCGACTTTTTGTCGAAAATTAGAAACAAAAACATTTGATAGATACAGGATTTTTTTTCAATTTTACACACCTGTTGACTTCTTAACTTTCCAGCAGTTAGGAATACCATAAGGAGTCTCATCTGCTGATGGCGCGGAAACCGAAGACAATGAAGATGACATTTTGTTCTTTTCAACCTGCAAAGAATTTTCTTTCCAAATTTGAAGAAAATAACCGGAATTAGGAGTTAAAAAAGAGCCAAATGCAAAATCATCACTAAAAATTTTTATATAAAAAGGACAAAGTTGTGCAGAATTTTAGGCTCTATATTTGGTTCTATTTAATTTTTCGAGAATTTAAATTTTTTTCAATTTCCCGAAATTATAAAGATAATTGACTAACAAAATCACTTATAAAATCAAAGCAAAAAATTTTCCTTTTATGAATCTGGCCATAAACTTCTTTGTATCTGTTCTTTTTTATTTAATGACCCAGAATCTATAGAACCTACCTTATTAGCAAGGATTTTGTCTTTATCAATCGAAAGCAACATAAGTGCAACCAGAAGAAGAATAATGCAGTAATGAGGAACATACATCCTTTTACTAAAATGAAAAATAATACATACTTACACTTAGTCAAAAAATTTCTTGGAATTTGAGCTCATTTTCATTGATTTTTCATTTAGAAGGCTGAACCGATTTCTGACCAAAGGGCAAGATCGATTACTGCACAATCTGTGATTTGATTATTTTAGGCTTTTTTGGGGGTAAAGGAGAATCTTTGATAATTTTGATCGTTTTCATGAGAATATCGCCATAAATTTCCTATTTGTTTTGTTTTATTATTCGATTTTTGCAAAATGATGAGGGGATGAAATTCGTCAAATTGAAGGCCAATGAGTGTTGATCGAAGACAGGAGGATAAGGGACTTTCTTAATAAAAAAGCAACAGTTGTGTCCATTGACCACAGGTCATAAAATTTTCGGGCCATCGGGTCGGATCAGCACAAAAAATTTTATGACCGAAAGAGCTTACTAGCCCAAAAGTAGCACACCCGACCAGGTTTGTCACACGGAACCCAATATTTTTCAGTCCGAACTCGGATCCGATGAGTCTTGAACTAACGCAAACCCAAACTCGATTTTTGGACAATTTTAAAACTCGATTTTGGAAGCTTTGCTAGCTTGGCATTAACGGAGAGGCTGCTTTTTAAAGAATAATTACTAATGACGACAATCAAAATTTTTTGGTGCTTATAATAAAGTTTGGTAAGAATTGCATAAATATAAAATTTTTGGGAAATTATGACAAATACATATTTATCCCTTAGAGTGGAAGTGGTCAATCATGCACAAATATACTAATATATAGGCTGATGTCTTCGATAAAAAATAGAATGGTGGAATTTTCGTCAAAAATTTCACAGCGACTATCTAAAATAAGAATTATGTTATATATGGAATAATATAGTATAAATGAACGCAATTTTTAACAAATCCATGCTTAAACAGACTAAAATTTATATCTTAGAAAATCGAAGAAAAATTTTAATTTTAGCATAATTCTATTAAAATTTCAAATATTTTGTTGAATCTCAACTTCATCAATGTGTTCTTGCTCCATTCTCTTTAAATATATTTGGAAAATTCGATCCATTTTCCATAGGTTGTAGGTTATGATTTTAATAATGGGTTTAACTTTAAAAATATGTATAAGTTAGATACCATTTCGTGATCAGTCTTAATTCAAGATTCTCAAAAAGATCATGGACCCTCTAGGAGATAATTTTTTATAATTTTTTATAGAACTAAAGTAAATAGGTGTTTTTAGTGGGAAGTTTACTGGAAAAATTAGGGGAAAACTTTTTATATCTATTCTGGTACATGAAAAATTTATATTTAAAATTTACTTAAAAAATTTTGAAAAATTTTTTGGCGATTAAAATTTTTCAAGATGATAGAATGAATCAGATATAATGGTTTTTATTGTTTATTTGGTAAAAATGACTTTTAAAAAGGGTTAATAAATTTTGGTAAAAAAATTTTTGGAAAATAATCTAGCAAAATTTTTTCTTGGCCAATCCGGGCTTTTTTGTTGAGGTCCGGGCCGAGCCGGGCCGCACTGGAGCAGGCCCGTGCCCAGCCCTGACCTAGCGAAAAAAATCACAAAAATATGAGTAATTGCAACTCATAAAAATATGCCTTAATATCTATGTATATTAAATTTATATAACTCACTATAAATATTCAGGTGGTCCAAAAATCAAATACTCAGGGTGGAAACTAAGTTCTGTCGCATATCAAATGATCCATTTTAAAAAATTCATAACTTCGGCATTTAGCCATCAATTTACGTAAACTTTTTTTTTTGTTTTGTAGAACAAATAGTTCTCTTTCCTTTTTGCAAAAAAAGCAAATTTAATCGAGTATTTAAAAAAGTTCTAATTTTTTAATAAATATACCCAAAATTGACATTTTGTTACAATTTTTCTATGGGCACTAGTGAATTATTCCGCATTAAATCCATATCTGTGGAAAAAGATTGTATAAAGGACTTTTTTTATGGCCCAAAAAAGAAAATTTATTGAAAATTCAATCAAGCGTAATATGAGGTTTTTTGTAAAAATGTATGTGACAAAAATGTGGTATAAATTATTTTCTGCTTACGGAATTGTAAAAGAAAAAACACAGAGAAAAAGGTAAGTATTTTGGCATTAGGTATTACAAAAATTGAATGATGTAACCAAGGTTCGTCGGCCGGTTATCAATTTTTCGAAAATGAATATAATTTGTTTTTAGGTAATTTTGTGAATTTTTCTTTTGATTTTACCAGCAATGATTTATTTAGTGGGAGTGTTTACTTAAATATGTACTTTGTAAAAAAGTATTTTTATGATAATGAAAATATATATTATACACCCATATTTTCATAATTTTATATTTTTTATTACTATATATACAAATTTTACACACACAAAAAATTATTTTTTAGAAGCTATGTATCATTTATTTAATTTGTAACCCATAAAGTTGTGTATTTAAATATCAAGCTTATTAGGTAAAATTGACGAGAATACAAAATGAAAGGAAGCTGGCCATCAACTATTCAAAAAATTAATTATAAACCAAATCTTTAAAATTTGATTGAAAATGCGCTTAATAAAATTTTTACATATAAAAATAATTAAAAAAATAATTTTTATCAAAAATTAGGTAATACTTCAGTTTGTTACCCCCATTTTTCAAAAAAATTCAGGTCCCCAAAAACGCAACAAAATCACACCCTAGGGCCAGTTTTTAACGCTGAATCCGAATCTGACGTCCGTTTTGACGTCCGACGTCATCTGACGCAACTTTCTGACGTCGAAAAAATTGATGTCAAATTTTTTTTCAAAATAATGACGTCCTAAGGCCAGTTTTTAACGCTGAATCCGAATCTGATGTCCGTATTGACGTCCGACGTCATCTGACGCAATTTTTTGACGTCTCAAATTTTTCAAAAAAATTTTTTCAAAATTATCTGAAATTTTTTCTGAAATTTTTCAAAATTTTTTTTTTCAAAATTAAATTTTATGCAAATAAAACAAAAGAAAAATCAAAAAGAGAAAATGCAATGGGTTGCAATAATTTGAGTAGAACATTGGCCAAATTAATGTAAAGTTATTTATCATTAATCAGCGATAAATAAATACATCTTTGAATTAGTGGGAGTGTGAAAATATATTTTAAGCGATGTGTTAAAAAATCATTGTAATTCCATCCAATAAATAGTTTATTTTGGATATTTTCCTTCAATAATTAAATAAAATTAATTCTAATTGATTATGAGTTAAAAGTTGAAATGCCTAAAAATTTAAAATATTTCAGAATATTTTTTAAATTACATCTAACAGATCTTATTGGAGCAAATTTTTTTGCCAGGAAGTTATTTAAGCTTACCCTGAATTTCAGTGGCTGGAATAAATTTGAAATTATACTTTCCCCAAAAGAGTGGTGCTTAAAATTATTTATTTTTTATTAATGAAAAATTCATAATGGTGCGATAGTGTGGTTTTAGAGAGAGAATGCAAACGAGGAGAGATGGTTATAGAATGGGATGTGACAATTTTGACGAATCGATTTTTGGAAAACTTTCCACCGTTGTCGGTACCTTTCACCCATTTGGCCGGCATTATTGTTATCGTTCATCCCCGTATCACATTGATGTGGGCAGCCTTGCGGAGGATTATGTCCTCATCCTCTGACTGTCCCACTGTAAATTTGAAACCGGCATTCTTCTCTCAGGCAATAAATATGAAAGTTTAATTTTAAAACCCATAAATAAATTGGCTTCTTATTTCTCTGTAAGAGGTGTAAACTCTCTCTAAAATTAACTGAAGTAAGAAGAATTCGCCAACCAATGATCTTATAAATTATTTGTGATCTTATGGGTCTATCCATTATTTTATAGATTTTAAACTTGCCTAATTATTAATTTTTGCTGAATTTTTATATGGGCTACACGATACTTGTTTAGTCCGATTTTTTAAAAAATTTTTAAAAAACTTCTATTGACTTTAAATTATCAATTTAACAGAAAATAGATATAATATAAATGTGTATGAGTTCAATTTTATAGAACTGGAGTGAGACAAAATGACAATGTTTACAGGGCAGGCATTTATTTTCATTTCATTTTCACACTTTCGATAAAAACTATTTAATTTAATATTGTACTTTAAATTATTTTATTATTTTTATTATTTAAAAGAATTATCGAGCAATATTCATTCAAACTATTTTAGTTTGAATGAATATTGCTCGAATGAATTGAATGAATATTATTCATTCAAACTATAATTTTTAAATTGATTTAATTGATTTTTCAGAATGAATAAAAAAAAGTTGAATAAAGTTGCTAAGTTACGAATAAGGGAGTACCAAAATTTCATCCTACCTTAAATAGGATAGGGATATATATATATATATATATATATGATATATCTGTAATTTCTTTTTATGTTTTATAATTTTTTTTATAAGTAACAAAAACATTTAAATTTTTATATTAAGAAGTACTTAACTTTAGAATTAACTTTCGATTTTCTTTTTATTAAATTTCTATGGTATTCCCAGTTTCCATATTATTGAACTAACTAGATACACTATTTAAGACAAATTTTTAGAAATTAACCAATGATTTGTAAATATTTTGATTTTTTTAAGGCAATTTTGATATTAACGACCTTCCCTCTCCCCCNCCCCCCCCCCCCGCCTACCCGACCCCACTTGCGGCGAAGTGGGGGAGGGTCTGACCCCCCCTTGCCGAGATATGATGAGAATACACAGCAGCACACTGTAAAGTCGAAATTCTCTAGCTTTTCCAAGATGAATATATTTTTATTGCATTTATTATAATTCTAACAATCTAGGTATCATAAAAATTTCTGGTGAGTTTAATCAATTAAAAATCCATTTTTCATAGAAGACCTCTAGCCCAGACAAGATCCGTTTTTATATTTTGATTGGTATCTTTTGTAGAAATTAACAGTAAATTTTACAGTAAATTTTATCAAGCCTTTATGAAAAAATTCTTTTTAAAGTTAAAGATATTTTGGGTTGCAAAAAATGGAAGAACACACTTGTTTTTTAATGAGCGATCCCTTTCTTTTTTATTTTTTTGCAAAAAACAAAAAAACTAATGTTTAAGGAAATTAGCAACTTATATAAAATTATGTTTTAAAACCTTCATACTTTCGGTCACATAATTTGCCCATAAATAGAATAAAGTATAGTTTAAATTTAATATTTCGTTGTTAATTAAAAACATGACCTTCATACTACTGCCTACTAAATTGAGAATATCTTTTTTCCATTCTTTTTTATTTATAACTTGATTCTTGTTGCACAATTCAAGCACAAAAATTTTCTATTTTGTATTATATTGGTTGTTACTGTGTGTTGAATGAGTCATCTGCTCAGCTTGCACCTCCAACTCATCATAAATACAAACATAAAATATTATATCTTTTTTTAATAAGGGTTTTTTAAAGTTCCCCAGGAATTATATTATTAGAAGTGCTCCATATTTGAATCAAATTTATTGGCAAAAAGGATCAAATTTCCTTCTTTGAATCTTTTGTTCGAAGTGGCACTCTTTTCAAAAAACGTAGCGAACTGGCACTGGACCGAATTAGCCCTACCAGATCGCTACCGTAATAATAAGTAATAAAAAGTGTTGTGGCTAGTTTCATTGAAAATATGCGACAATATTTTACACTGGCCATAATAGCACAAAAACTACCTGCAATATGAAAATATTGAAAATAATAGAAATAATAATAATAAGTAAAAAAAGTCTTGTGGCTAGTTTCATTGAAAATATGCGGCAATATTTTACACTAGCCATAATAGCACAAAAACTACCTGTAATATTGAAAATATTGAAAATAATAGAAATAATAATAATAAGTAATAAAAAGTGGAGATTTTATTTTAATGGCATTTATCGCGAAAAGATGCTTTTTAAAAATTATATGAGATCAAAAATTAAAAATAAATAATTGCTAACATCATTCAGCGTTTATATTAGAGATCCGTCAAAAATCCTCTCTAAACAAAATCATATAAATTTTAATTTGAATAGTTTTTAGATACTCTATAACATAAAAAAGACTAAGGATGTTGGCAAATAATAAACATCATAGCTTAGTTCTATTGAATCTACAAAACTGAAAAAATTGCTGAAAATACTTTTTGTTCTGCAGTATTCTATGTATATAATTTAAAAATTTTGAATTGATTAGCGGATCATAGTTGATTACTTAAACATTGGTAATAGATTTACTAATAAATAAAAAATATTATTAAATTTTATGGGTTCAAAAAATTTCATTTCTATTCTTAAGCAGAAAAAAATGCTCAATGAATTACTTTGAAAAATAATAAGACTCCCTTTTAAAATAAGTTCTCCTTTGAAGGGATTCGAAAAACAAAAATTTTTCAATGATACCTATATTTGTAGCATGTTGAAAATAAGTAAAGAATGTTGGTAACTTTTTAAAACCCATAGAATTTTTCTTTCATTATACATATTCTTAAGATGAAGTTCGAACTTTTATAATACAGAAATAGTTAGGCCACCAAAATATCTTTAAAAAATCGACTTTTAGAAAATAAAAGTATTTAACATTGTTTTTATAATATTGAAAAAATTAGAAGGAAATTTTTTAATATTTTTGACTTTTTTCAAGGTAAATTGAAAAAGTTTCTTTCTTTATCTTCGTCCTTTTTTTTCAACTCATAAAATTGTACGTTAAATTTTCTGATTATATGATCATATAATTACCCATAAAACAATTATGATAACAACCAAAAATTAAAAAATGCTAAACTAGAATAATCTCTTATACTTCCCACGAAATTTTTTCCCAAAACATTATTTCTTTCATTCCATAAGTGTGAATTTTAGCCATTATTTGTTGAATCAAACATAATGTATATGCAAAATAATCCGCAATTTTCTATTGTATTTGATGAAACTTAACTGAAAAATTATTGAGAATAAAAAAGGATGAATTTAATAATTTTTATAATAATACTAGTAATAGAATTAAAGGATAAATTAGGAAATTTCATTGAAATTTAATTATAATTTTTCTTTAAATTTCAATGTGATATATATTAAGAAATGAAAAAATAATTCATAAAAAATTATTTAATTGAAAAAATTGCAAACTTTTTTATAATAAATAACAACTACTAATTCAACTTCATAGTGCAAGGTGTTTAGTAATAACTATAGCTGAAAAAAGATTGATCGGTTGGTTTTTTTACAAAAAAAAAATGTAAAAATAATTTGTTTTTTGACAATTAACTCGAAAAGTCCCAATTTTCGTTTTTTGACAATTAACTTGAGACGTATCACTTTACCCTTGGTATGGTTGATGACCAATTATTCTTAATATAAATTACGCTAAATTCAAAATTTCTGGTGGTCCCTATCGGAGCAGCCACTTCTTATGTGAAATTTCTTCATGAAATCTCTCTAATAAAAAAATGATCAATTTTTTAACTAACGGATCCAAATTTTCAATTTTATCACTCCATTTTCGGGACCGCCTCTGGTTATGATAAATGTGGATACTGGTTAGTAATTTCATACTTTCCATAATCCCTCTGAAACTTTATATTTATTTTTTTTCAAACCCAACTGGGATCGATTGTACTTTACATTTGGATTTAGGATTTTAATCGATTCAAAAAAGGCTATAAAGTTTTTTATCTAAATGCCTATATTAAATAATATATTTTAGCGTTTTTGCTTTGTTTGGTTGAGTTATGATGGGATCTCGATTATACTGCCTTTTGATTATTCCCAATATTTACAGCTTTATTCTTAATCAAGATAAAATTTTTATTAGGAAATGGTTTGAATTTTTTTTAAAACTTAAAGAATGGTTTTCTCTTATGACAATTTAATCATTTTAAACCCTTTTCTTGATGGGCAATACTTTTTGCGATTGTCTTAAAAACATCGGAATCTGGTTTGTGACCTCTTGCTTTCCATTTCCTTAATTGTCCATAATCATTTTGCACATTGACAAACAGGTGCAACTCATCATAGTAGGGCCATAATAAATTAGTAATTAATGCATTTATTTTCACTTATTGTAATCGCCCAATTAACTGAAGACAAACTGCTACATCACATAGAAAATTGCTACCACTAATTGTAATCGCAATTAATGGATATGCAAGATGATATGATAATTTATTTGAACGAATGCTGACCTTATCTTCGCCTTTTACTCAGAGTGGAACGAAAGGAAATTTTTCCTCTTTGACAATTTCGTTGCACATTTTTTACCACTTTGGAATTTCGGAGTGCTACTTTCAAATTTCTTTATAATTTTTATTTACGTTGTTTTTTGCTTTTGTGAGCTTTAAATGAAATCATGGGATTTTTTTTAACTTGTAGAGCTTTGTAACTTTGTAGAGCTGATCTAAAAACCCATATAGTGCACATTTCGTGTGTTATAAAATGAAATTTTTGTAATAATATTAAAAAAGTTTTTAACAGTGAATGAACTCTGTTGTTACTTAGGATGCCTTCATGAATTTTTCACTTTAATGGAAAATAAATTTCATTAATTATTATTTTTTTATTATTTGAAATTAAAAAGAATTTTTTTGATGTCACCCAAAGGTGTAATTTTATCTTTGGTGATACATTATTTGGATAATGAGTTTTAAGTTTTAACCATTTTTATGGTGCTTTATTTACTTAAAAGTGAATACATGCAGATTGTTCATAGTTAGCCAGAAAGCCGCAACCACATTATTCCAAAACCGTATTAACCGGAGTCTCAAAACCGCTAGTTTTGGTTTTTGTTTTGAAAATATACACTCCTAAGAATTGGAAGTTAGGTAAAAATTGTGTAATTAAATACTCAAAAATAATTTTAGATTTTGAATTTTTGGCAAGATGCCCAGGCTTTAGTCCAAATTAGTGGGCCCCATTGACTTATGGGTCCCATGTTATTTTAAGGGTACAATGACATTTATGGTCCATTTAATTTTTTGGGAATTGGAAATGTCAATAAATATTTTTTGATAGATCTGACGATGCATCAAAACTACAGAACGTCCTTAAGAAGTTTTTAAAGTTTCAAAAATTTGGCGAAATTTTGAAAGTGCTCTCTGTCGTGATTTTTAAAATGTGACAATTTTTTGTTTTGTGAAAAATTATTATTGTTATTTTATGGTTTGCAAATTGGAAGTTCAACAATCCCCTTCCCAGTCATTAGCCAAGAGAATGTGAACAATTGGCAGCTATCCTCTCGTCGGCGGCGTAGAGTTTGGTCTGAATACTGACGTGACCTTACCTACCTCAAAACATACTTTTTTCCAACTTTCAGAAGAGAGCTGCGAATTAAATAGTCAATTTAATGTGAAAATTCAAAAAATTTTATTATAGGAAATTTTGAGAGAAAATTGTGATTTTCATTCAATACTTTCTGATTTTGTGGTAAATTTTGCCTTTCTTAGGGGTGCAAAATTATTACTGTAAAATACTGTACCGTATCAAGACCCAGTATCAGTACATCACAGTATCAGTGACGAGGAGTTGTAGCACACAGTATTCATTACCAAAAACTTGGAAAACTACTGTACTGATTTTTCCACTTATCGGCGAAAAAATCAGTAGACAGTATGCAGTGCTACTGACAACTACCGTACAATACCACTGTACTATTCGATCTCTAGTAATAACCTACTTCATATAAGTTATGAGCAAAATCACTTCATATAGTCTTATATGGTGTGAAAAATGGCCGAAAGTGATGACATAGGGGCATCAATTTTGGTCGGTCATCACTTCAGGACTTTTTGTCACCAAAAATGAACATTTTTTGTCCAAAAATGATGACCAAACTGATGATAAAACATCCATAAGAGATGACTCTGGCGATTTTCATGATTTTAGGTCATCAATTTGAGCAGTCTTTTAAAAAATGATGGCCTTTTTTAAAATGCCGAAATGTCATCAGATTGGCACATTAGGTACTACTGCTGCAAAAAGGGGATTGTGATGAATGAAACACCCATTAAATATCAAGTGAAACATTCAATTAGTTAATTGCAAAAGGACCTGACATAAAACGGGGTAATGGAACTTAATCATAGCTTTATAGTCTTATTGTCATTGTTTGTCCTGCATTTTCGATCTGCGAAACTTTTTTTCAACAAAAATAAATTTCATAATTTATTTATTATTTGCGATTTGCATGAACCCGCTGTTCCACTTTATTGTTCATAACTCATAAGTTACACAAAGTTATGTTTTTTGCTGTTATTTATTATATGAGGTGCAATTTTACAAATAAACTAATAAATTTTTATCTAAACTTTTTTAAATAACGTAATAAAGAAAAAGTTTGAATAATAAACCGGCGGGGTCCCACCAAAAACGAAACCGAAAACCGGGGATACCGGTTTTAAACCTGTCTAGATCAACCCTGGGATGAGGATACTATTAATCGATTTAGCAATAAATCATAGTCGCTTTTGAAACCATAGAATTTTTCCCAGTTTTTGTTCAGTAGTTACCCCTGTATTTTTTGGGGGTTGTGACGTCACAGGTTGCACAGCCAAAAGGTAGAGGCTGTGTGTATATGAGAGGAAGGTTAGAGAAAGAGAAAAAGTTAGAGACAGAGGAAAGGTTAGAGAAACAGAAAAGGTAGAGATAGAGAAAAGGTTAGAGAAAGAGGAAAGGTTAGAGACGAAGAAAAGGTTAGAGAAAGAAAAAGTTGGAGAGAGAAGAGGATAGAGACATTGATTTCGAAATACAATATTATGTTATGCATCAATGATCAAGTGAGTAATTTTCGTGACCTAGTTTTTCTGCTCAATTATAATGTTACACTTCACTGATCAAAGCGAGCAATTATTATGACCTATTTCAAAAACACAATTATTATGTAATGCATCAATGACCATGAGAGCAATTATTTTGACCTAGATTCAAAAATATAATTTTTGTTCCACATCAATAACCAAGAGAGCAATTATTTTGACCTGGATTCAAAAAACAATTATTATGTTCCGCAACAATGATCATGAGGATAATTATAGTGACATAAATTCACCGCTATAAATATCTCGTAAAAACGCCAAAAAATCATTTCCGAATCACAAATTTTCAGTTATTGGATATATGACTATATTGTTTATTCTATATTAATCTTATTAATATATTAGTTACCCAATCTTATTTATTATTACAATATTAATTAATCTTATGTAATTATTACAAATTTGTACCTAATCTTATGTAATATTACTCATTATGAGTAATATTACACATCATTCTTACACATTATTACTAATCAGATCAACCTGCTTTTCATTTCCATTCATTCACCTCTCACAAAAACTCTTAAATTCCCCTCCCAATCTTCCTCTTACTTAATTAGAAGAGACCGAGGAAATAACAGCTACGGATTTCGCAAACCTATACAAACCATTATAACCCGTTTATCTAATTTTCATTGACCTAAATTCCATCCGCGCATATATAATCCGGAATCTGACAAATCAAAATTGACAGCTCTCTCCTTCAAATAAGTATTCACTTTCCAAAATTAGCGTTTATATAATCAGCGATAATCCAAAATCCTTCTTTCCTTTAAAACGATGGATTAAAATTGACAGCTTTCATTCAAATCTAAACGGAAAATATTCATAAAACCCGTTTCTGTTGTTCACCGAGGACTATAAATAGCCGCTCATTTCGCCTAAAAGCTCATTTTAGGTTCCATTCTTCCATTTGCTCATACACCGCTTCCCTCCCTTTATTCTCTTTATTTAGAAATTTCCTTCCACCATCCATAAACCCATTATTAAATTTCTTTGTTAAATAAAACCCGTATCTTATCTAAAATTAAATTTTTATAAAAAACATTTCATGATAAAATTTTCTTTTGCTTAATAATCACATAAATGATTCGAATTTTTTTTATTTATTGTATTAATCGCAATTTTATTTTCTGAAATAATTTTTTACAGATTATCACTATTAAAGTATCTTCTCTCAGCAATACCAAAAAATAAAAAAATAAAAATGAAAAGATCCATCGAAACTTCCCAAAACCAATCTCCCAAAAACCCTCGCCTGGAGAATAAATGCATCCAAAAAATTGAGCATTATACAACAAAGAGCCAAAAGTGTCAACTGCTTCGATCAAAATCAAAGTTCCTCATCCAAGAGATCGATTCTTGCCCCAATCCATCTAACGAGTTCACCAATTGCTTAAAAGAAACAATCGAAGTAGGGATAGAAGACGGGATTCAATCGCTGGGAGGAGCAAATAAACTCGGAATCATCATCTCCTCCGAACTTCTAGATCAGGGCGACATAATCCTTCCCATATCACCTATAACTGAAAACCTGGTATACGCTGTATTCAATCAATTTGCCAAAGTGGAACAAAGCAAAGCAAAAACCGTGAACCTCTATGGTGAACCCTTCAACATCACGATCACCGTCCTAAACTCTGAAGCGCTACCCAAAAAACGAAAGATAAAAGGAAGAGGTCCACTAACAAATCCACAATACTCATTCATCTTCAAAATTGGCAACAACGATTCATTATGTTTATTCTATGCTCTGGAACTCATGCGCAAAAAAATAAAAATGTGATGAAACTCATTTTTGGAGGATCCCCTCTATTAGATGACACTTATATTAGGAAATCCTTTGTTTTAGAGGAGTCCCTTAGGTATTTAGCTTGTAATTTTTTTGATGATTTACCTTTTTTCCCGTCAATCTTGTCGATAAAATTATTAAAACGTTGAGCCATTTCCCAATAAGCATTTTCGGCAATCTTTAAGATTTCCCGAAAGAATTGTTTATCCTGATGACATTTATCTGAAGAATTTGAATTATTTATTTTATAAAATCCAAAAAAACTAAAAATTACCCCCATAAGTGAATTTATTGATCAAAGGAGAGAGAACAGCACATATGGCCTCTGGAAGATCATTTCGTTCGGCATAAGTAGCTAAAATTTATTTTTTTAATAATAATAATTAAAATCGTGACCGTTATGATCAGATTATCTGGAATGAAATATTAAATCACCTACAAAATTAATGAACTGATGCGAAAACATTTTTTTAATTCCCTAGAATTTCCATAGATGAGGATAAATCTAATTTTTTATATCAATTGTGGTTAACTCAAAATTGAGCTTTGATTTCATTTATTTGTTGAATAAAAACTAACAAAATTTTTTAACTCAATATATAATAAATAAAAATTAATTTTAGAATCGCAGAGAATAGTCTTCAATATCGGAGTAAGGAATCCAGGTTTCTCCTCACATTTATCCTAATATTTGAAATTAATTAATAAAATGCAAATTTTGAAAAAAAATTAATTAAAGATACACCCTAAAAACAGATGTTTCTATTTCAAAATGTACCAAGTTGGCTTTTTAAATTCTATAAATTTTGTGAATCTTCATCTCCGAACTGTTAGATTCGTCATTTCTCTGGATGGACCAGCGGAAAAAAAGATTTTTCGTAGGAAATTGTATTTTGATGACTTTTCTTGAAAATTTATTGGGATTTCTCTATTGTGTCTAGAACAAGAGAGTCGAGAATTTCTTTAAATGGCAGGAGTAAATTTGGAAATTAGAGACCTTTTTCTTAAGAAATTCGCACTTTTTTAGAAATATGGGATTTGAAAAATCAGAACAAATTCAAAAAATCCGTGCATTTTTGTAAATCGACTCTGTTTTCAAATAATGGCCAAGGAAACAAACCTTTGTAGTTTTTGTTGGGGTCCTTGACCCGTGGGGCGCATCCCTTGCCATGATTGAACATGTTAAAATCCCACACGTATTTATTGGCTACATCACAAATTTCGTCACTGTCCCCATGTAATATTTCGTTAAATTTGAAATTATACCGTTGGAGAAATCCAGATAGGTACTTGACCTGTGTACAACATGCAGGTACCTCTTCTAAATAACTCACAAATTAGATCCGGACTTTTATATGCAAAAAATAAATAAACTAGCTCAAAATGAAGTAAAAATCACCAAATTTTTGTCTATTTTAAATTTGGATTTCTAAATATAATTTTTACATGTATATTTATTTTTTTATTTTTTTCCGCCTTTTGTGATCATATTTTATTTTTTGGAGCAATTTTTATACATGTTTTGCTTTTATTTTAAATAATTTCAATTTATATGGGGTAAACCACACACTTTTGGGGATGACACTTGAGAATTCCGAAGAAAATACGAAAATCTCAACTAGCCGAGCCCCAAAAATAATTTGGTTCCCCAAGTGTTTGGTCCCCAAGTGTCGGGTCCTCAAGTGCCGGTTACCATAAAAGTTCCTATGATGTTTATATGAGCACCGACCATGATCAACATATTCAACATTTTCTTCCTCCTTCTTTTGGCTCATCGAGTTTGCATTCGAATCCTCCTCGAGCTCAATGTCCATCTTGTAGACCAATTCCTGGTAGTAATTGGCCAACTCGGCATGTGCTGTCTCGAGTACTTGGAATAAAGCGCGCATGAATCGTTTGTCGCGCATGCATTTTCCTATTTTTTAACGAAATTTTTTTATTAATTAATTTTTTATTATGACAATGATAAATTCCATCGCCAAATTATTAGTAAGATTTTTTTCAAATTAATAATATTTTTCATTTTTATTTTATTGACACATGATCGCAAGACGATTAGTTTAATTCATTTGAAAATATTTTCTAATTATTGATATTTTCGTAATTTCTTGAAGTCTTATACGATAGATTGAGTCACTATTTTCATTTTTTATTTTATTAATATCTATTTTACAATTTTTATAAATAAATAGATAATTTTTATTTGGTGATAAAATAAAATTATGAGTAAAATAAAGATATAACCTTTTGATGCAGGTATATAAACGATCTTTCCATAAAGCCATCGCCACCAATTCCTATCACCGCGTGAATTTTTCTTCCCGACTTAAAAGTCTAATATAATTAAAATACACACTGAAATAATATCTGAATTTTATTGTAAAAAATTAAAAAAGAAATTGTTTTTCAAAAAAAATAAAAAATTGCTAAATTAAAATTGATGTTTTTAAGCAATTTTAATTGCATAATATTAATTTAAAAAATTTCATACCGTTTGCAATTAACTGGCTTTTGACAATGTATATAAACGCCCTGCATTTGCCTCTTCCGCAGCCGTAATTTATATTATCCCCGAATGCATTCATGTAAGATTGTGCATCCCAACAAAACGGATCCTCGTGTATATGGCGCGTAGTGGGAGATTTCATCGCTTTTTTGCTATATTCATACCGGCTCAGATCATCAGAAATCAGCTGATCACATAACCATTGATTGTTTTTGCAGCAGTCCCAAAAAATTGGATCTTTACGGAAAGAGTTTAAAAAATCCCCTTTTATTAAAATAATTTAGAGAAATTATTCAAAAGTTCCACTAATTATATTAGGTTGAAGCAAGATCGAAACCGGTTCGTGACTCCCACCACATGGAATGAGGTCCCATTTGTGATAAAAACGAGATCTATTGGTTCGGCTTCGGAACCGGTCGGGACCGGGACCAAAACATATGGTAGATCCTTTAATATTTTGGAGAAATTTTTATATTATTTTCTGATAGAATTTAAATAAAGCGGCCACTTATTCTTGTTCGAATTTTTTCTTTCAGCGGGTCGGGGTCGCCTCACCTCTCAAAATGTAAAACTACCATTTTTAAGCACCAATTATTGAAGTTAATGGATTTCATTTTCGATAGATATATGTCATTGCTACCCATGTACGGAGGCTTGGAGAAGTCCCATTCTTCTGATAGAAAATTGAAGTTTCTATTACATTATATTACTTTTCAGTAAGTTTTAATTATTGGGATAAAATTTAGAAAATTATTAAAAATAAAACTTTGAATTTATGGCGTTTAAAAAAAGGTGCCACGGTCAGTCCCGCTTACGGTGTTTACCAAAAGTAGTAGTCCTACTTCACCTAATCATAATATTATTATCTTATATTTTTTACTAAATTATAATTAATAATTATATTCTTACAATTTTTCAGCTTGGATGATGTGCACAAAAAAGGGAAGAGAATTAATAAAAATAAAATCATTTCTTGCTCATTTATTGTGAAAATTTCTTTAGCAATAATTAAAATTATATAAAAAAATGGAAAAGTTTATGTCTTCTGAATGCCGAATTTTTCAACAAATTTGATATGCCTTCAATTATACTTAAAATCCCCTGGTGATTTTAAGAATTAAAATAAAATGGAAAAGAATTACATATAAAAGCGTATAACTAAAATTTTCTCTTCAGTCTATTCCTCATTAGTATATAAATAAAATA
Source organism: Rotylenchulus reniformis (assembly GCA_001026735.1). Classification (NCBI taxonomy): domain Eukaryota; kingdom Metazoa; phylum Nematoda; class Chromadorea; order Rhabditida; family Hoplolaimidae; genus Rotylenchulus; species Rotylenchulus reniformis. The sequence continues at coordinate 60,239 of LDKF01000093.1, read as the reverse complement.
TATTATGAATCACACGAATATGAATTATATGTTCATTCATTTTTTTCATTAACATATTTCATTGGAATAAGTTATAGTAAATAATTAAGTTATATGTTAATGACTTTCCTAACTTTTTAGAATCCAGAATTATTTGCTTATCATTTTTTATTTGGCATCTAATAAATTACTCCAAAATAATTGCAATAAATAATTGTAAATAAGCTAAGAAACACGTATATATCCCTTGTTTGATATTAAAAAATAAATTTTAAATTTTATACTCTTTATTTTCCTATTAGATTTAAAAACGATTTTAATACAGACATTAAATAGTTAGAATATATATATAAATTTCAAAATTCCTTTATCAATATATATTTTTTTCACTTTTAGAACAACGCACATTCAATAATTTTATGAACCCATTTGGCGGGTTTTTAATGTCCTAGCACCCTGTCAAACATTTGCTGAGGGATCTCACCAAAACGCTAGTTGGGCTAAAAGTGCGTATTTATGAAGAAATGACAGAGGAACAATGTAAAAAATTGGTCGATTGTTAATTATTTTTCCTTTAATTCGTTCATAAATATTTCTTAACACCTCTTCATTTTTAATTTTTCTATTGTAGAAAATTTACATAGTTAAAAAATTAGGATTGAGGTAAAATTTTAACAAAATAGATCCCAATGGCTAGGAAATTCTTGCAGTTGATCTTGAGTTAATGTATCTAGATATATCTAGAAAAAAGCTTTTTTACTTAAAATCAAAATACATATGCGGACTATAATATGCCAAATATGTTTTTTAATCCAATATATTCATCGTCTTTTTAATTCCTTCCACCGGTTTCTTTCCGCCTTCATGCGTTGATAAAGTGGCAAAAACCAAACTCTGTGCATTGTCTGCCAGGATTACAGTCATGAGTGGTTTGGCATTCGGGATCACGTTTGATCCGAGCGGCATCACTAAAACATCCACATTTAATGGTCAACAATTCGATTATTCTGCTGGCTAATGAATGAGTTTGAAAAAAAATATGAAAAGAACTTTGGGCATTATTCCGGTTAAAAATCAACTTATTTGCCGGCATTGAACACATAGGCTAATAGAACAACAACAAGCATGGCAAAGATGGAATACAACTTCATAGTGAAATGTATTTGGTAATAACTATAGCGGGAAAAATTGATCGATTTTTCGTAATTCGTTTTTTGACAATCAACTCGAGAACAATCTTTTAAGTAACGGATCCAAATTTTCAATTTTATCCCGCCATTATCGGGACCGCCTCTGGTTAGTGATAAAGGTGCTTACTGGTTTGTAATTTCATGCTTTCCATTATCCGAAACTTTATATTTTTTGTCAAACCCAATTGGGATCGATTGTAATTTACATTTGTATATAGGATTTTAATCGATTAAAAAAGGGCTATAAAATAAGCATTTTTTTTTTATCTAAATGCCTATATTAAATAACATATTTATGTTTTTTGCTTTGTTTGTTGAGTTATGATGCGATATCGATTATACTGACTTTTGATTATTCCCAATATTTGTAGCTTTATTTTTAATAAGAAAAATAAATTTTTGTTAGGAAATGGTTCGAATTTATTTCAAAACTTAAAGAATGGTTTTCTCTTATGATAATTTAATCATTTTATTCATGATGGGCAATACTTTTTGCGATTGTCTTCGGAATCTGGTTTGTGACCTCTTGCTTTCAATTTCCTTAATTGTTCATAATCGTTTTCCACATTTGACAAACAGGTGCAACTCATAGTGGGGCCATAAAAAATTAATAATTAATGCATTTCTTTTCACTTATTGTAATCGCTCAATTAACTACATCACACAGAAAATTGCTACCACTAATTGTAATCGCCATTAATAGATCGCAAGATGAAAGTAATTTATTTGAGCGAACGCGGACCTTATCTTCGCCTTAGTCAGCAGAGTGGATCGAAATGAAATTTTTCCTCTTTGACAATTCCGTTACACATTATTGTACCAACTTAGTAATTTCGGAGTGCTCCTTTCAAATTTCTTTATAATTAATTAATATATTTTTTATGCTTTTTTTTTGCTTTTTTGAGCGTTAAATGAAATCATTTTTTGCTCAAAAATACTTTTGATCTAATTTTTATGTTTTTTTTAATGAATTAGATGTTGAAGCAAACAAAAAATAATAATAGAATGTTTAAAAAATAAATAGCTCAACTTAAAGAGACAATAAAGTATAAAAAGTATAAAAACTTTTGAAGCTAGACTAACAAGGGAAGGATAAAACATGTTAATCGCGGATCAATTCGAGACCCGTATAATATTGTAGAGCATCCACAACTTTCGTTGTAAATTTTATTATTATCTGCCCTCGTCCACAAGAAAAAAAAGTTATGAGTATTTATTGATCCGCGATCCGCGCGGGTCAATGGTGTTCGAGTGAAGGCGCGCGGGAAAAATGAATGATCATTTGCCAAAAAAGGATGGCGTAAAAAATATAATGGACCACATATTCGGATGGATCATTTTCTACACTAGGTATATTGAAGATCATTTTTGGTAAATAATGGATTGGTCATGTATATTTACTGGTTCATTTGGTCATAAAGATAGTTTGAAGAAAATTATTTGTGAGCCAATATTCAAAGCATTTAAGATGAATACAATAAAAAGAAATCGATCGATAAGAGCTGATAGTTGAACAGCAATGGATCACAATCAAATAATATTACAATTTTTTATAAATACTGGAGAAAATCTCTAATCAACTCAACATCTGTCACTTGGCCTAATGGTAAATGTGTAGGGCTAATAATTTCTTTTTGGACAAGTTCAATTCCCCATATAGATATTTTTTAATTGGTTTAAATGAATCGATTAAAAATAAAGGTTTAAATTATTCGTGGTTATTCAGGCATACACTCATGACATTTATGTCATCCTTTTTTGGCAAATGATCATTCATTTTTTTCACGCGCCTTCACTCGCACGCCCTTGACCCACGCGGATCGCGGGTCAAGAATTACTCATAACTTTTTTTCCTGTGGACATGGGCAGCTTTATTTGTTATATGGCGTTTTATAAAAAAACGTGTTGGTGCTGATCAAATGCATTCATAAATCTACTTAGAATATACTATATCTACCTATATTACATCAAAAAATATGTATTTGCATAACTATCCGTTCCCTATATATAAGCGTTCACACGCTAATGATGAAATCCCTATATATGAAGAGCTTCTGGCTCACTTCAAGTTGGATTCTCTCTAAATTCGCAGATTAAAAGCTAATTTTATTCTTTTTCATAAAAATTTAAACGGATATGTTGATATTGATTGCAAAAATACTTTACTCTTCAAAAGAACGATCACAAGAAATGATGGATAGAAAATTTTCCACCCTTTGCAACTAATAAAATAAGATATAATTCATTTTTTGTTAGAATTCCCAGATTATATTCTGAGCCTCCTAACAATGTCAGAAAATCCACGCCCGAGTTGTTCGCTAAGCTACTAGACTCCATCAATCTGTCTCCATACCTCACCATACCTAAGTACCCCTGGATCACGATCTGACACTTGATTATCGAATTGTTTAAGTTATATTTATTTCATTATTGTGCATTTCCTGGACACGCCCAACAATTGATTGTGACAGATTAATAAGCAAATATATATTGAACTTACTTTTAGAATAAATAATTTAAGTTTTATAAAAAATATTTTTAAAAGTTGGTAGTTGGCTGATTTGGGCCTTTATTGTGATCTGAAAATAAACAACTATGTAAAAACAAATTAAAATATATTTGATAGGGCGCAAAATTATGATTTTTACGGTTGTGGCAGATAAATCAAAACCTGAGTGCATTTTTGATATGGTCAATCTGGATTGTTTTTCTCAACAATAAGAAGACTAACTAAAATGCTAATTTGATAGAGCAAAATGAATATTCTTATTGATAGTAAATGAATATTCTTTATTCGACATTTTGTCAATTGTTTGACCATAGTTAGTTACTTTATAGAGGTCTAATAGCCAGTAATTACTTGATAATTATTTTTTTAATTTTTCGGAAAATCATGTTTTTTTAGAAATTTTCAAGAATTTTCAAGAAATTTCTTAATATAAAAAAGACAACGGTAGAAATCACTTGACAAAATATGCCGAAAGTTCTTTCCCATTTATAGATTAATTTTTTACAGATCATTTTATTTAAATCATTTTGAAATTAATAACCAAAGAAAGAAACCTGAAATTTACACAGGGATAGGTAGACAGTTAGAAATATTAATAGGAACTTTAAAAAGTATCATAAATAGGGCATGTAAAAATCAGGCATGGTCACGGATACGGATAATCCGCGGATATCCGCGGATATCCGCGGACACGGACGGATACGGATATGAAATTTTAAAAATCAGACGGATACGGACGGATGACGGATATGAGCTTCATATCCGCGGATATCCGTCATATCCGCCTTAAGAAAAAATGCACCCCCTAAGCCCTAACAATAGCATTTTTGAAAGAATTTTTCGAGTAATATTGAGAAAATTTTCAATTTTTTCGCGAAACTTAGTAAGTTGATTTTTTTGGTTTTTTTGGTTCGAAAAATTGCAAAATTTTCTTAAGAATAACGAATTCTTACCCTTTCCCTTTGAAGTAGGAAACTTCTCATAGACATTGTGGGAAACTGGGAAGTGCCCCATTTTAATTTTTTTTAATGAATTTTACTAGGGTTACCGCGGGGTCCCCGCTCCCCGCGGGGTCCCCGCGGGGACCCCGTCCCCGCGGGGATTCCTGCAACCCTAAATTTTACTAATAGGAAAAAATGATCAAAAGGATAACAATATTCTTTAAAATATACACTAAAAAATGATCAATTTCTTTAAGAAAAACACGTTCTTTTTCAAAAAATTTCCCCGGCGGCCCCTATCGGGACCGCCGCCCCTTCCACCCCAGAAAATTTTATCTAAAAATATGTTTTTCTTAAAATTTGCTTACTTTTTCTACCATAATTATTTATTGATATTGCAAAAAACTTTTAAACTATGAACATGAATGATAATATTATTTTTAAAAATTTTTATCATTTGGAAAATTTGTGCTATGTTATTCGTGGAATGAGTTGGCACCCCCTGGTTTGGAAAAAGATAAATAACTTTTAAAAAGATAAAAACATTTAAAAAGAAAAAAGAATTTTAAAAACCTAAAAGATAAAAAAAAGATAAAAAAAAATCGGAAAATTAGTTTTTTTGGAAAAATTTCGACAAATTCAGAGTTTCTAAAAAAATTATACATTGAATTAGAATAAATGAATTTCTGAAACCTTTATCAGTGGATTAATTTTCAAAAGAAATTAATAAAAATTAATTAAACAGCAAATCCCAAAAAAATTTTTTGGTTTTTTAATGTTTTTTTTTAAATTTTTCATTAAAAGCGGATATATCCGCGGATATCCGCGGACGGATACGGATATGAAATTTTTAAAATCAGACGGATACGAACGGATGACGGAAAAATCGTATTTCTTATTTGAAAAATCGTATCCGTGACCATGCCTGGTAAAAATATCCAAATAGATATTTTTTGCGGAGGCTCAAAATGGCCTGGGAATCAAATAAAAAGCATTTCTAGCTTGATTTGAGTTCAAAAAAGCAACTTTTATGTGGATAGATATTTTGAATATTTTTTGGATATTTTGGACTTTATATAGATATTTGGATATTTTTCATGAATATTTTGTATTTTCTGCGAAATACTTAAGCAAAAATGCAATAAAATCCGAAAATTTTCAAAATTTAGAAATTTTTTGGAAATTTTTTCTAAAAATTTTTTCAAAATTCAATTTTTGGAAAATTTTTCTCAAAATTTCTCAAGTATCTTGGATAAATTTTTCTTTAGAAAAATAAAAGAAAATATTTATTTGGAGGCAATTTCCATCTTTTTTTTTAATCCATAATAACATTTTTTTATTTTATTCATCTTTCCGACCAGTTTCTACATAGAAAACCTTGAAATGTTCCTTATTTGCAGTTTAAACCAAGAATAATTTTTTTTGGATAATTTTACATGGCTTTATATAAGTACCTAATTTGAAAACTAATTTATGCGGATATTTTGTGATTTTTGGCGGTTTATACGGATATTTTGCGATTTTATATGGATATTTTAAAAAATTCGGACATTAAATTTGAAATGAAATTTAATCCACTATTTTTTAAATCCAATATTTCTTTTTTTTCTAAAATTAATAATTTTAAGGGATTTATAAAAATGCATTTAATTAACCCATAATAAAATTTACTCAAAATTTGTTCAATAGAATAACTTATCTAGTAAAGAACCTTAGAATTTCCTTCGGCATATTTTATTATATATTAAATAATATTTTTGTTTATATTCTAAATAATTTAAAAATTAATAATAGAAACACAATGTAAAAAACATCGTAAATTTGGAGACGGATACATAGTAAAGTTGCGAATTTTAATTTAAAACTTTGTTAAATCCATGGTAAATCGTGTTGATGATTTTTCCCCTCCAAAATAAGCGTTTAAACGGTCTTCTGTTTGATCAAAATTGATAAAAATCGAATTAAAGTCCCTGAGCTTAAAAACCTGACTCTATGTATCAGAGCATGGACTCAAATGTGTCGAGACTATAAGCGCTCAATGTTCATTTTATATACATAGATATTTTTACAAAAAATATTTAAATAAATTAGCGGAATACATAATTGTCCAATGATCACAAATTCGCGGTGGGTAATTTCCTCTAAAATCGACGATATCTTAATTTTTTATTGTAAAACAATAATTATATAAATATAAATGGAAAAAATAATCTATATAAATAGAGATTCTAGCAAGATCGTAACTAAAAACTTTAATATTCGGGAAAAAGAAGCTGATAAAAGGATTTTTTAAGGGAAGTGCCGAAAAACCCGAAAAAGCCTCATTTTTTGCGAGATATACATTTGCAAATAAATTTCATTAATTTGGCTCTAAATAATCATACTTATCATCTATTTATATATTAGTCTAAAAATACCATTCAAACTTTGATCAGATCAAAAAATTTGAAATACTTCTGCAAATATTATTATTTGCTTCAGATATGTTTTATTTATAATTTTTTTCTACAATTTAATTTTAGAGTATAAACGTCTCGGAAAATACAAAATTTCTTACCTATTAATCATTTTAAAGATTTTTATTCTCTTAGCATCATTCCATTTTAGTTTGGCAAAAGTATCAACAGGTGCTTTAAATAAGTCAATTATTGGGATAAGGAAATTTACTCCATGGTAACGACAAATTATTCACTTACAGATCTTATTATTTACTGTTCATTTTTATCAAAACTTAACTCGATTAATCTGCATGTAAGATTTTGGAATTCTGAATCTCAATGCCTCTTTATTTTAGATTTATTCTTTAAAAATAATTGATACTTAATGATTTTGAGATAATTATTTTTTATTAATATTAAATTTGTTGGCTAGATAATCAAAAATATGGAAAATAAAAGCTGTTCCGCTATTTCCGCATTGGTATCAAACTCATCGGTAGTTGAATTGCCGTATAAATGGACGCTTTATTCTTTGGCCACAATGGATATGTACCATCACAGTATCCATTTGTATTTGGATGTTGTTATGGCATACGCCACAAGAGATGCGAGTTTACCGATGGCATCTGCTGAATATTGCGGTGAATTTGTTATGTTGAAGCTTAAACAAGTAAATATGATTTTTTTAGTTGGCTGTTTATGTAACGGATAGGTATATGGGTTTCCATTTTTTGGCAACCCATGCTTTTTACATCGATAAATGATGAGAATTTTGATCTGGGGCGATCACATGGGTTGTGTCCAAAATTCATTGCAAAATATTAACAAATCATTTTAAACCATAAAATTGTTCAAAATTGGTTTTGGACCAATTTTCACATGACAAAACACCCTACTTTGTGTTTGGAAAAGCTCCGGCTCTGACTCCAGCTCCGGCTCCGCTCCGACTCCGGCTCCGGAGCTTTTTGGAGTCGGCGCCGGAGCCGGAGCAAAAATTTTTTAGAGATCGGAGCTGGAGCCGGAGCCGGAGTAAAAAATTCTCATTTTCCCAACATTGAACCAATCAAATAATGATTAAAGGTTAATGGGTAAAATAAGAGTTGCTACATGATGAGTTGGCCAATTGTAAAACTCAACCTTTACAATTGGCCAACTCATCATATGCAAAGAACTTAAGAAGAGAAAATTTATTTCGCAAAAATGGAAATCATTGGTCGAATTCGGTAAATTGGTCATTAATAGAGACCGGATTTTTAGTTTATATACTATTTTCAGTTATTTAGCGAATATGCACGAAAGACATGTTTTTAGATAGTTTTGTTTAAAGATGTTTTTAAAAATATTTTGGCCTTTTTGGAATCAAAATTCTTTAAAAATAAAAAATGGATAAAAAATTATTTCGGGTTTTAGCAACTATTTTGGGATAAAAAACTAAAAAACTATATTTCCCGGTGATTTTTAACAAGCAAAATCCGGACTCAATCATTAGATTACGAAAAAGCAAATCGGTTGGGACTTTTATTCCCCTAAAATACATCTTATAGTTAAGGGAAAAACTCCAAAATAGGAATATATCATCAAGTTTAAGAGAAAAATCGTTTGACAATATTTTTTTTTGTCATTACTCATTAATGAATGCCATTTTTAGGGGGAAATTGAATTAATTAAGGAAATCTACTGTTAATGGAATAAGCTCGGGAAAAAATCCATTAAGGAAGCCCATTGAAACCTTACGATCCGCTGAACATCGAATCCAATTTTGGGATTTTCCAAAAACAATTCTTTCGAAAATATATTTTTTTTTAATTTTTTTACTTACAGTTCTTAGCATAAAGTATATTAAAAATTGTTAGCTTTTTATATCATGTGATTCCTCCATTTGATTTTTTAGTAGATCATCTAAAATATCGTTTTAGTAGCCGAGCAGACTGGTCGTGATTAAAACGATCACTTTCCTAGTTGTTGACCCGATCATACGGACTAATGCGTTCTTTACCAACGATGGCTTCCCACTGTTCTCCACCGCATGGTCAAGAAGCACCTGAAAAGTGGCGAACTTGAAAAATTGGTCAAAAATTATTTTTTATTTTTAGAAGCTCCATTTATATAAGATTTTTTCGCAAATGGAAAAATTGAAAAATATAAAGGACCGTTATGAGCTTATAAATTTTGTACAATTGAACTAAAATTTATAAAGCAGTTTAGGGATGTATGTAATATCATTTTTTTGCAAATATTTCTGAGCAATAACTTCGACTGTTTCTTAATGAAAAAGAGAAAATAAAATTTTTTGACAAAATTAGCATTAATGAACGAAGGGTTACATTTTTTTTATGAAATTGCACAATAAATAGGTAGTATATTAGATGTTTAGTTTAGAATATTGCGAAATCAACTATAAATCTGAGATTTTTTGCCAATTTTCTTTCTTATTTTTCGAATTTTGGCTTCTCGAATTCGTTGGCGATGTCATCCATGTCCATCTCGGAGTGGGACACCACCAGATGGACCAGCATGTCATCCTTACCTACCTTCTGGTAATTTTAATTTTTAATTGTCATGAAAATACCAATTTTTGTTAAAAATAAGTATCCATATAAAATTATTATATAATTTTTTCCATTTTATAAATTTCTTTTTGGTTTGTGGTTGTGGGTCCTTTGGCCTTTAATCGATGCTGAATTGTCTAGCTCTAAAATAAATTCTACCCAATTTTCTATGAGTTGCGCATTCTCAAAAAATAAATCGATTAAATTTATATGTCAAAAAGGAAATTTCAAATTTTTAATAAAATAGACAATATCATATTTGACCATCCGTTATTAAATCAGAGACTGTGCCATAGATTCCTGACAAAATAAATAACTAAATTTTAATTTGTCGTGATTTTGTTGTGGATATTTGACGCTTTCTTTGAAGGTTAATTTAATGTCAAAGTTTCTATTTTCTATGGGCTACATTTTAAAGAATAAATTAACTTTATTTTATTGAATCAAATATACAGCTCCTGATGAAGCAAATTTTCTCTCAACCTTAGTCAGATCCAGTGTAATTTATCCATTTTTTATTTTTTTTCTGTATTTCTAATAGGTAATTAATAGGGCTGGGATAGTTATGCATTATAATTTGGCAAAATATGCGTATAAAATATGCTCGAAAAAGCCAAAATATGCTCCAAAATATGCATTAAAATTGACCAAATTTCATATAAAATATGCTTAAACTTTATTTTAAAAAATGCAAAATAAGTATTTCTACTAGCAAAACAGTAATTTTAACGAATAAGCATCTATTTTGTTGATTTTCACTCCCCAAATTTGAAAATTTTCATGAAACGCTGAAAATAGACAAAATGGACATGAAATGACTAAATTTTCAGAAAATAGGCACGAAATGACGAAAATTTAAAAAACATGAAATGTTTAAAATTTTTCAAAATTTATATAAAATGTCAAAAAATTTTTAAATTTTTCAAAAAAATTTGTTCAAAATGCCAAAAAAAATATAAAAATTATGAAATTTTTGACCAAAAATGGTAAAATATGCTCAAAATATGCTCGAAAAAGCCAAAATATGCACCAAAATATGCAAATATGCTTTATGCTCTAAAATCGCAAAATATGCAAAAATATGCAAATTAAAAGTCACTCTAGAAGGTTCTAATCAAGTGGAAAATGAGTTTTTCGTGGTTATTTCAGCGTTCTGATATCAGGAAAAAAATATGTATTTGCATAACTATCCCAGCCCTAGTAATTAAGCAGCGAAATTTTAATATTTTTTCCTTTTTTCTATTTCACCCATTGTTAAGTTCTTGAAAATATTTGGCCTTATGTCAAAGAAACAGTTAGCCGACAAAATTGACGAAGAAGCCTATCAGTTGACCAATGTGAAGATGGGAGGAGCCATTAGCCGGGATTTTTTCTCATGGTTGTTCAAATTGAAATAAATCACCTATCTTCGATTATTTGTGCCCAAAATTATGCAGAATTATAATTTCCAAGATTCACTCTATGCAATACAATTATTAACCTTTATGATAAAAATAAAATGAAATGTTCGATTAAAAATTCCAATTTTGCTTGCCTCACTTTAATTAGGTATTCTTTTTTATATAAAGACTCAGGAATAAAATACACCTCTTAAAAAGGATTTGACCAAAATTTCCGAAAAATTATCGACATTTTCGTTAAATTAAAATTACACAACTCGGCTCCTTATTTGGTTTCTCGGCATCCGGTAAATTTTGCGCAGCCACCAACACCAAAACATCCGGTACTATCACCAGAATGAAAAAATCATTGTTTTTGATCACGAAAATTGACTGATCAGTTTGGCAAATTAACTATTTGCCAATTAACCCTGGCATTTATACTAAACTTTTTGATCTTTGGTAAACATCAATTTTCGGTCTTTGAAATCCCCATCACCCCTCCAATCCTATCATCTTTAACTTACAAGTAGTTCATGTACTATTTGTTAAATTTAAAAATGGTTATAAAATTTAAATGATCTATTCCCTGAGAAGTTAAAATCAGGTAGGATTTTTTTCTCCTTATATAGAGACTCATATGGCTGGGTAATTTTCCCCCTTAGAAGAAGATATTATTTATTTTTATTTTTACGTTTAAGTAAATTAGCGGAATACATAATGTACAATGATCCCAATTTCGTGGTAGGTCGTTTCCCCAAAATCGGCAAAATCTAATTTTTTATTATAAAACTTAGATAAAAATATTATTAAAATATTAATTATTCGAAGCGAATTTTTCCCTATGTTAAATTAAACAATATGCACAAAACATGTATGATCAGCTTATGGGAAATTTATATTTAATAAATTGATGTTTATTCTTTTACAAATAAATTTTACAATATGGAAAAATGCGAATCATAAGATTCCAAATTGCAACATCAATAAAATAATCCAAAAGCTTTTAAAAATCGGCATTTATTTTCAATTTAGACTACATTAAACAGTAAAAGCCAAATAAACTTTTTTTAGATGACTTATAGGAAAAAATTTTTAAATTTTTCTTGGACTCTTAAATTTCAGAGATAACTAACAGGAGATCAAATTCAAAAAATTGAAAATGATCTTCATTTGATTTGATTAGATTCAATTTTCATTAACAAAAAAAATTAGTTTTTAATTTTCTTAACCTAGAACCAACCTTATGTTAGAAATACTTTTTAATCCGACCAACTTCGTATCTAGAAATACAGATTAGAAATTTAAATTTCCTAGGCAAAGAATATAAGTAAATGATAAAAATGGAAGACATAAAGTTGGTCGGATTACAAAAGTTTGATCCTTTATTTTTTTGTGGCGAAAGGATTAGTGGAAATTTAAAACGAAAAATTTTCCTATGCTTTAAGAAAATTAGAATGCAATTTTTTTATGAGTTGTCAAATTATTAATCCCTATAAACCATTCTTCTTTTGCTTTTTTTAAGTCAATAAATTGAAAAATAATTTGTTTTGGATTTTTTAATAAAAAAATCCTTTATAAACTAAAAAATAAAACCGATAAAACCGCGATTTTTTCCATTACTTCGATTAACTTAAGCAAAAACATTAAATTAAACCCCTATAATTCAGGATCTGCCCATATTATGGATATTCTGTTCGTTAAATAGTCCTCGACAAATGAGAGCGACAAATTATAAAAATTCATAGGTATAAAGGAATATTTTATTATTTTATACCTATATGAATATACTTAGGGTGAGTAAATTGAATATGTTTTTGTTTTTCAGTTTTGGTTTGATTTTTGTGATTGATTTTTGTTTGTTTTTTTGAGGGAAAACTCGTATCTTGCTTGAAGCACTAAGCAAATTTTTTTACATTTTTGTTGAACTTCTTGTTCCCTGTTATCTGGCAGAAGCACATCAATTTTGGTCATCGTCCACACTGTTTTAAAAAAATTTGGAGAGCACAATTGATTTTCAAAATGCCCGTTTTTTTGTGAGATAAATTTTTTAAAACTACAATTCATAGATTATCGGAGAGGTTGAGAATTATTAAAAATTTTCACCAGCGCTCCTACAACTGTCGGCAAAATTTAATTTTGCTGCTCACCGACTCAAATAAATATTTTGATCGACCACCGATCGTCTATTCTCTTATTTAACTATAATTCAATTCAATTTATTCAAATAAATAATTCACCGAAGGAAAAATTCAAGGAAACGACTATTTAAACGAACTATTTAAACGTTGAATTTTTGTAGTTAAATATGAGAGAGAAAAGCGCATTTTATTAGTTTGGAGGGTGTCAGCTCCATAGAACAGGCCAAAACTTTAAAAAGCAGAAATGTGTAGAATTTTAAGGCCCCACATTTGGCCTTTTTGGTTTTTCGAATTTCCCTGAAAAATTTTGAAATTTTTAAAATTTTCAAAAAAAAATGCAAAAAATCGAAATTTTTTGAAAATTTCAAAATTTTTACAGGGAAATTCGAAAAAAACGCCCATTATGGCACTTTTAGCCAAAACGACTCAGCACGCATGAGTTCAAGGGGAAATGTCACCCGACCATGGGAAATGGTTTACCCACGAACTTTTAAACCCAAATTAAGCATGAAAATAATGTATATAAATACAAAGATTCTGGGTCGTAACTAAAACTTTTGGGATTCGGGGAAAAAGAAGCTGATAAAAGGATATGATTTTAAGGGAAGTGCCGAAAAATCGGTTTTTTGGATTCTTTAGATTCTACATATCACTGCCGAATAGTTCAGATTTATTGTATGAAATTTTGGAATTGTCGACCTTCATGGTTAACTTAAATTTTGCTTTTGTATATTCGCGTAGAAATTTTTCTGCTTGTTTAGTATAGCCTGCCATTTATATTTCTATTTCCGGCATTCAAACTAATTGCAATATTGATTATTGATAACATGAAATAATATGAGGTAGAAAGAAAATTTGTACCGATTTGATTGATTTTCGGTACTGAAAATAGTCATTTTCCTCCGTACCGATAATAAAAACGAGTATAAATATGAATTGTAACCCACTGAACATATTAATAATTATTTTTTAAATTATTTCCATCAGCTGAAATTTTCACCATCCGAAATGATTCAACTTGTAGCCTTTATTCCTCTTGTATATTTTTTGCTGATCTGCATGACAGTAGAATTGATAAAGGGTAAAGATACAGTTGAAAATGATAGGGTAAATCTGGTGTTAAAAATTCACCAACATATGTTAAATTTTTATTTTTAATTATTCATTTTTTGAGCTATATTGAATTCCGAATGAAATCTATAGCTGATTGTTAAATCGTTATAATTTATTTTTTAATTTTGAATTTTTGAAAATAAATCGAATGCTATAAGAGGCAGAAATACCATAATGGCCTATTCTAAAAAGAAACTAGAGAATTTTTAAATTAATAATTTAAATAATTTTTAAATTTGCTGTGATTATTAAAAATGCCAAATGCTTAAGTGAATTAAGAAGTTATTAAAAATTTGATTAAGGATTTTATGCATTTACAAATTTAGGCCATATAAATTTTACGGATTCATTTGAATTGAAAAGAGGAGACGAATATGAGAAACTAAGCCCTCAACAAATGGATGGTCTACTTCGATTAATGAATGGAAAGAATGAATACGTTAAGGACATGTATAAGCCCTGGGCATTCAAGGAACAACCTGAGGAACCGCGTTGGTTCTCTTCGAGCAATTTCCAGGAATTTAGAAAATGGAAAGAAGTGAATGAGAAATGGTGAGAAATATTCTTTAACCTAAAATATGATTTCTTCTAATTGATAAAAAGCAAATTTTGGAACCGTTATTAACCAAAATATAATAAAAATTGCTAGGGCTAAAAATAATAATTTTTAAAGCATAATTAATAATTTACCCTCTTTCTGATAGACCCCTCTATGGAAGATGGTTGTAAAATACAAAAACCCTCGGGGACATTATATATATATTACGTTATGATAATGATACTAAAATATTATTAAAATTTTGCATAATTTTTTATTTAAAATAGGTTATTTATTTTCATATTAGAATCCAATAAATTTTATATACAAGAATATATTTCATTGATTTTTTTAAATTTGTATTTTAGTGGATTTTGTCCAATTTTGGAATTCTCAGAACAAATTTACATTCAACTGCTTGAATCACCGGAAGCCAAAGCATATTATGAGCTTTTTGAGGATGCCAAAACAGATTTAATTGGGAGAAACGATCATATAATAAAAGAATTGGTTAAGAAAAATTGTCAAAAAGGGAGGTATTATGGAAAAATTAGTTACCTAGAAAGGAAATTTAAAAAATAATAAAATAGTAAATAAAAAGATGCATAAAATCTTGATCGATAACATAAAAAATATAGATAATTTGCATTATAAAGAATAATTAAAGTTATTTATTCATAGCTTAAAAAATGTGGAACCTGTTGAACTACGCCAGCATTTGATCAAAATAATGAATATTGTTGAACATCTCATCGATTGGAACCCTTGGAATGGTTGTGAATTTTTTATTTGTTAGAAAATTAAAGAGCCTATATTATCATAGTGTGTTTAATTTAAATAATAATAATAATAATACTAATAAATTAAATTATGAGCTATAATTTAAGAAAAGGAAGATATAAAAATTAGTATTATTTGTTTAGCGTTTGGTAAAGAAATCGGAATCACGATTGATGAATGTGGCCACATTTCATATGATGATATTTTCATGTTCTTTCATTGTACCGATAAGTTTGCCGATCGTTTGCACATGTTGCGCAAAACCGGCATTTCAGCACAACTCGATGAACTGAATAGATACTATCTTGACAACATGAATAAAACGTTTCTGGAAGAAGAAAAAAAGTAAGGATGCAGTTGCCAAGTTTAACAATGTTCCAGGTACATTTTTCAATTAATTGGTGAATCTAGATAAGATTCTAAATCAAGCCTAAATAAATTTAGGCTAATTTCTTATGACAATGCAAAAGTCATATTTGATGTCCAATTAACATTAGAAACTATAAGAAGAAAGGTTCATTAGTTCTCTAATCAGAATCATAGACACTAAGCCAATATCTAATAAGTCTGTTGCTTAATGTCCCTGAAAAATCTTCAACTAATCTGATTGTAATTTTGAGAACAACTCACCTTTGTTTTTACTACATATATTGAAAAAATTATAAAATTAACTAGGAAATTTATGCTATGTTTTTTTTGATCCGTACTTAAAAATGAAAAAACCAAATTAATTAAGTTCGATTAAAAAATAAAACAAGATTGCCAAAATATTAGTTTATGCATTCTGTAAATGAAAAAGATTATATAGCTTGAATCTAAATATAAATTTCAAAATTCCCTAATAAAACCAATAATTTTTCCGCTTTTAGAACAACGCCCATTCAGTAATTTCATGGACTTGATGGATACGGCTTATCATGCATTTGTGTCCGTTATCATTTATAGCCACTTGTTGGAACAAATGCAGGAATTGCAGAAACACTGCAAAGAGATGGCGAAGAACTATCGAATTCCGACTAAAAATTGATTAGAGATCGATTTGGAATATTTTAATTGTTGCATCAAAAAAGCTAGCCCCATACGTATCATAATCCATATTTGATTGCCTGTTGTTTTGCTTTTAAATAAAATAACTATTAAAAATGCAAAATTTATAGAATTCCAAAATCGAATTAGGATAATTTAAATCATATGTGAATTTGTTTAAATGAATATTTTATTCAGATGTTACACAAGTTTATGAATTTTTCAGCCACTTCTTCAATATGAAAAAACACAATAAAATTCCTAATTTATTTCCAATTTACAAAATTAGGGAGCTGACCAACTCGTGTCCTGGTCTACTTTGGTCTAGCCTAAATTTTCACCAAATGTTGTCTAAGTAGTTTTTTGAATTTTTATGTTTTTTTTGTGATCTTATAAATAACACATTCCTCATATAGAAAATTAATATCATTGTTTTTTTTAAATCAATCGAAATTTTAATGACCATAAAAGGCAAAAAAGTTTGGCAATTTGCTTATAAGTCGCTTAATTTTTCAAAAAAATGACACAATATCATAGAAAATAATGATGGGTATTTGGAGGATTCATTTTGTATACCGTATTCTCTCTAATATAAGCCACGTGGCTTATATTTTTCAATGTCCCTTCAAAGGGGTGCTTATATTAGAAGGGTGGCTTATAATAGAGGGGTGGCTTGTATTTTTCAAAGTTCATTTTGAGTGGCTAGAAAGAAAAAATCAAAAAACTTTTCAATCAAAAAGACCACAATGTTTTATCACCCCAACAAAAAAATTATTTTTTATTTTTAAACTATATTTACATATAATTTTCGTTCTATCATAAGACTATGAAAAATTGATAATTCCAACCATTTTTCATACATATCTAATTTCTATCATTTGCGATAATAATGATAATGAGCACAAAGACAGGACAATAAAAAGTTCAACTAAAATAGGGAACAGGAGGGTTATAATTTGGACAGTGGAGCGAAATTAGGGAAAAATATTTATATAGAACTGGAATGCGCACTAATTAAAAATGGGTGCTTATTAGAGTTGGGACAAAGGCATCGGTTGGCGGTTTTCGGTAATTTTACCGAAAAATACCGTTACCGAAAAATACCGAAAAAATCCAAAATCTTTCGGTCAGTAATTTTCGGTAAAATTACCGAAAAATACCGTTACCGAAAAATACCGAAGAATTTTTTTCGGTATTTTCGGCGGTAATGATTATTTTTTGAGAAGCTTAAAAATCGATTTTTTTTAAAAAAAATTAATAAACAATAACTTAATCATCAATATAGATTAATTTTCTTAAATAAAATATCAATGGAAGGCTTTTCTAATTTTTAAGTAGCATGTTAGTGGTCGATTTTCCAACCGGGNTTTGACAGAATAAATTAATACCTGATGGATTTTTTGAAGAAATTTCATTTTTATAAGGGGTACCGGCGGCCCCGATAGGGGCCGCCGGAAAAATTTTCTTGAAAAATTGGAATATTTTCTTAAGAAAATTTTAAATTTTTGGTTCGGCGGTTTTTTCGGTAATTGAGAATTGTTCGGTCAGTAATTTTCGGTAAAATTACCGAAAAATACCGTTACCGAAAAATACCGAAAAAATCAAAAATCTTTCGGTCAGTAATTTTCGGGTACATTACCGTTACCGAAAACCGAAAATTACCGAAAATTACCGATCGGTATTACCGCCGGTCCCAACTCTAGTGCTTATATTAGAAGGGTGGCTTATAATAGGGAGGTGGCTTATATTTTTCAATGACTTTCCAAGAGGTGGCTTATATTAGAAGGGTGGCTTCTAATAGAGGGGTAGCTTATATTAGAGAGAATACGGTAATATGCATTTAAAAAAATATTTTGCCATATCTACGAGAAGGGTCACGAACATGTTACACCCTAAGTATCATTTGATAGAGCACAACTGAATCCAAAATTTGCAACCCATAAATAAATTTGCTTTAGGGATTATGTAAAGACTTTTGAAATTTATGTTTAAACCAAGAGATGATCATTGCCAAAAATATAAATGATATTTAAAATCTTTTTTAATGTTAATTAGATGGCTAATTTTCGTCTTTAATAAAATTATTATA
>LDKF01000093.1:9899-26880 GCA_001026735.1 Rotylenchulus reniformis | reverse complement strand
TAAAAATACCATTCGAATCAGTATTATGGAAGGTACAAGCTATTTGGGCTGTGGATACGGTTTTAAATACAGATTTTTTAAAACCCTACGAATACTTAATTTTAGCCACCCATAATTCTGAGAATTTTTAAAATTTTAATATATTTTTCATAGTTTTCATTTAATAACGATCATATTTTGTACTGAATCTTTTTATACAATGCTTTTTTGAACCCATAAGATTCATTTTCATTTTATAAACCTATTAAAATCATTAAAAATTTCTAATTTGCAGCAATCGCAAAAAATGCAGGATTTATTCAGTATAAAAAGAAATTTTTATAATCATAATAAAGTAAACTGATGTTGGTCAATCTTTATAGTTTTTCTACGGTATTATAAAACCGTATTTTCTCATTCCTTGTCATATTAAAATGAAATTTTTAGCAACATTAATTGATTTCCACCGCATCGCCAGCATTTGCGAGCTGGAGGGGATTTGGACGGAATACTCGGTTTTTCCCTTTGCTGATTGTGTCCCTTCTGCTTTTTGTTCATAGCGTTCACCGCTTTGCCGGCCGAAGATTCGATCACTTTACCCTCGGCGATGGTCGTCATGTAATTGATGCAGTCATCAACAATTTCATCATATTTGACATTGTCGCCATCCGCGGTAAGTTTGGTCAAAATTCTCTGTCGGAGTGCAGCATCGCGCGATGATTTGAGCGCGGTGAGAAGCATCAGTCCTTTGAACTGCTCTTCCTTCAATTTCAAGAACTGGAAATCTGCCAAAAGTAGTTTATGCCGGTTGATCAATTGCCGGAAGTCCTCGCCTTCCCCATGACAGACCATCAAGCATCATATTGATCGATGAAAATCGATTGAGGCTTGGTGATCGTCTCATCGAAGCTGAAAGCAGGGTCTCATCGAATATCGTCTCATCGAAGTTGATCGTCTCATCGAAGCTTGATCGTTGATCGTCTCATCGAAGCTGAAAGCAGTCACTGCTGCAGGGAGGCAAAACTTCGTATATTCGCTGAAGGCGGTTTCCGACAGCTTGTTCATCAGTGCTTTGACTTTGGCTGCATCATCAGCATTCGGCGCAACGCAGTCCAGCCCAAACTTGAAGCGTTCCAACCATTCAGAAATCCGCGATTTTTCATCGTTCGGTTCGAAGATGTTGATGTCCGGCAGAGCCGGGATTAGGGATTGCTGATTTGGAGCTGGAGCTGCTTGCTGCTGAAGAGTCAGCAACTGCGAAATTTGATTTTGCTGTTGATGGATGAGCTGAAGAAGCAGTGCTGCCGTCAGTTCTGCCATTCTTTACCCCAACACGAGGAGTTGCGATAACAACACGAGTTACGCAATTAAGCAGAGAAGCGGAAGAATTGGTGCAAGGATAAAGCACAACACGAGTGCTGAATCCCGAATGTGAGCGGACTTATAGTTCAACACGAGAACTATAATCGAAGAATTTCCTCGGGAGGTAGAAGAGTCGAACTATTCCTTTGGCTGCATCATCAGCCGCACGGGAATATAATAGTGATGCTCAAGCCCGGTTTGCTCACGGCAAACTCGATTTCGGCTCACGGCCAACAATAGGCTATTCCGCTTCCCGAAGATTTATGTGAAATATCGCACCTTTACCAGGTAGCGATATTTTTTGATGAATGTAGAGTCCTTTTGTATTGACGGGCGTCGCCAATTTGTTCGGTCCCTTATCAATAAAGACAGTGAAGTCAATAAGTTTATTGAGGGGGTCGAAGCACAATACAATAGAAATAATTGTATAAATAAGAGGGGACCTAAAATGGGGAAACAATGTTATTGGTGTTCGGGAAATAAATAGAAATGGCGAAAATGAATGAATGGGGAAATGGGAATGGAAGGAAATTATTTGGATGTCATTAGATCCAATTAACGATTGACAGTTCGCCAAATTTTAGTAAGCATAAAAAAGATTTAGCTTTTAAACACCCATTTGACTTTTTAAAACTTAAAACCTTATATTTTTTACAATACATAATTTCTATAGGAATAAATTTAGTTTTCATTGGATATAATCCCGCAAATAATCGATTTTACCGGCTAATAAGACCGATTTATTGATTGCTTTTAAAATTCATAATCACCTCAAATTTTTAAATTTTACCACCTTCATTTACACAATTGAACATTTGGAGTAAAAAATAAATTTTAATAAGGGGTTTTAAAATAAAATAATTCATTTTCTTATTGTTTCTTATCTTTGAGTTTGGCGTGATAATACATATCTGTATAATTGATTCAGAAAGTTATTTTTTAGCTAAATATTTATTGAAGTTGTATGTGTTACAAATTTATTAAATATTTAATGAATATAAAATATCAGAATATAATTAATAACAATTTATTTATTAAATTTTAAGATTTCGGAATAAATGATAAGCAAATTATTAAAAAAATTATTAAAACTGCATTATAACTTCTTTTTCCATATCTGTGATTTTCTGTATCTGTTTATTCTCATCCAATATTTCCGGATCTTTAGATGAACAATTAATTCAAGTTCTCTTTCAATCACCAAATCTCATTCTTCTTTAATCATCAATTCTGGCTTTCCTTTACTTACTCTTTTAGACTCTCCTTCAATTATAATAGATTTATTTTGCCTTTCTTTTTTTCTTTTGCTAAAAAGATGACATTTGAGAAAATATCATTGGATTGACTAAAAACATATTTGGAATGGTGATTAAAAACATAGATGTTGCACCAAATTTGGACACACCCTATCTGATCAACCAATTAAAATTTTCAGAATTGATATTTTCTTCCTTCTCAGCACTGGAAAAAAAACTTGGGATGAAGTTGTGTTTTTTCTTTTTTTAGTTACGAGCAGAATTGGAGAGGAATGAAGTAGCAATTCTAAGTCATCGACACCACAGATGTGCCAACTCATAACCACATTGTCATCAGTTGGATCCATAGAGATTTAGTTATTTATATTAGATTATAATTCAAGAGCTATTTATTTTGTATAATTAGAAAAAATTATGAGATCAAAATAGGTAGCAATTTTGACGTCATATGAGGAGCAAAAAATTCAAATTCTCCTGCTTTTTCTAAGCTTTTTATATTCAAATTTATTTTGACCGTACCATATGCATCTTGTTTTTACTCTTCCAAATTTATTTTAATTTTTATTATTTTTGTTGAAAAAGTTATATGGATTGCAAAAAAATTATAATGCATTGTCCATTTTTATGTGACCTTCTATTCTCTTCATTAGTCTAATACCTTTGATTTACTTCTAATGCCTTCGATTACGCTACCGTTTAGTCTATATTCTTTTACACTACTTTTTAATCAATGTCATTTTATTTGTTATTCAATTATTCCTTCCTCCACCCTCCACCCCACCCCCTTCTCAATTCATTCATTTGAATTGACATATTTCATGCTTTTATTTCCTCCTTTATTGCATCATATCAGCGATATAATTATCCTTTAGATGCTTAATAAACTGAAACTCTAATTAGAATTTTGTTACATATTTTCTGATGAGAAAAATCTAAATTTCCAGGGAAACAATTTCTCATTATTGTTTAAAAAATTTTCTCTGAAATTTTATAAAATCTAGAGAAAAATGCCATTCTTAGTGGTGCATTTTCCTTTGATGGATATATGGCGGATATCCGCGGATGCGAAGCTCATATCCGTTATCCCGTATTATTTGATGTTGGTTTATCCGTCCCTAAAGGATATCCATATCCGTGCGCATTCCTGGATTATATAATATGATTAAAAAAGACTTTTTTAGAATTTCGGATAAATTATAAAATCTGACAGCTTTTTTACACGATTTTCAGACCAAAAATTGACTTCCACTCAAAATATTGAAAGAGTATGAGTGGATTGATGGAAGCAGATGTGCAAGTTTAAAAATTTGCATACCACGTCCAATGAATGTACCCTATCAACTACAAATGTTGTTGTTTTTCGTGCAATTTCGTAATTGTGGTTTCTTAGCTGTTAAGGGCTATTTTATCAAAATATAAATGTATTTTATCTAAAAATGAAATTTTGAAAAAAAATTTTCGACGTCAAAAAGTTGCGTCAGATGACGCAGGACGTCAAAATGGACGTCAGATTCGGATTCTGCGTCAAAAACTGACCCTAGGATGTGATTTTGGACCATTTTTAGGTCATCGAATTTTTTTGCAAAAAGGGGGGTACAAACTCTGCAGTATTACCCGAGAGATTATATGAGAGTGAATGAAGTGGAAATGAAAGGAAGTTGATCCGCGATTACTAACAATGTGTAAGAACGATGTGTAAGATTGCTCATAATGAGTAATATTACATAATATTAGGTACATTTGTAATAATTACGTAAGATTAAGTAATAATGTAATAGTAAAAGATTAGGTGTTATATATTAATAAGTTAAAAATTTATGGAATTTTTTAATCCAGGTCAAAATAATTATCATAGAATAAACAATATAAACATTAATTGAAAATTTGGGATTCGGAAATGATTTTTTGGTGGTTTTTTAGCTATTTATAGCTGTGAATTTAGGTCGCTATAATTATCCTTGTGATCATTGTTGCGGAACATAATAATTGTTCTTCGAATCCAGGTCATAATAATTGCTCTCCTGATCATTGATGTGGAACATAATAATTGTGTTTTTGAATCTAGGTCAAAATAATGCTCTAATGGTCATTGATGTGGAACATAATAATTGTGCAGCAAAAACTATGTCACGAAAATTACTTTTATGATCATTCATGCATTACATAATATTGCATTTCGAAACTAGGTCATCATAATTGCTCTTGTGATCATTGAGGGAGGAACTTTTTTGTCTCTTTCTCCTTTTGTCTTTATTCTCTCCTCTCTAATTTCTCTAACCTTTTCTGCGTCTCTAACCTTTCCTCTTTCCCTAACCTCGTCTGCTTCTCCAACTTTTCTACGTCTCTAACCTTTCCTCTTTCTCTAACTTTTTCTCTTTCTCTAACCTTCCTCTCATGTACATACAGCCTCTACCTTCTGGCTGTCCAAACCGTGACGTCATACACACAAGCAGCCTCTACCTTTTGGCTGAGCCACCCCTTTCGAGGAAGGGCGAAAAAATGGGGGATTAACTATTCTAGTTTTGTATCCATAATGTTTTATAGTAAAAATAATATTTTTCTCAATAAAATTTCAAGCTTGGAAACATGAAGACAATGCTTAATCCATTATTTATAAGTGCTCTCAAACCATTTGTGGTAGTAAGCACACTGCACTCTTCTCAACCCCTCATAGGAGAAATTATCAAATTCTAAATGGTCCGAATCGGATTCAGCGTAAAATTACTGATTTTACGCTGAATCCGAACCCATTTACACTGAATCCATTTTTGCTTCATGTTAAGCAAAAATAGTGTCACTACACTATGCCCGTATATTTTCCTGCCCCGAAAAAGTGAAACTGCCCCAATCTTCGAAACTGCCCCAATCAACACAACATCGTAGAGAGGGAAAAAGTTTGGTCCCCCGCAGAAAGCATTTGGTTCAGATACCCGTTCTGACATGATGGTAATCTCATATGACTGTTTGGAGGACATGAATGATGTCTCAGCATCATCAGTCCTTATCACATATGAGAACTCCATCAGGCCATAGCGGGTATAGAACCCACGCTCCTGAGTGTAATATCATTTGAAGACAATAACAATAATAGGTGTAATATCTGTGTTGTGCACCACTGAACCAATCGGTGGCACAACTTCAAGGGACATATATTGGTAATAACAATCAATCAAAAAAGGGTTATAATTTAACGATCAAGTTATTGTATCAGTTGATACATGCTGTTGCTGGTGCTCCATTAGCCTCCATGGGATGGCAATAGTGGAGGCAGCAGCTGCAGCAGCGATGTTTCCCTCTACTAGATCGGCTTCCATTTGTGAATGACCATTTCCAAACAAACGCCGAATACTACTTGGGGTGGCTACCAGAAGACCCTGACGACGTAGCCAGCGTATCAATGTTAGCCAGCATAGTGCAAACAGGGGAAGTATGACTGTGTAGTGAAGAAGCACCATCAACATGAGAAATCCACGATGGTTTTGATTTCTGCTGCTCCAATGGGTGGGATCGTTTCTATCAACGAGGGTAGACAAGCTGGCGTTATGGGGTTTCCCGCTGACATTTGCTGAGGACATGATACGTGAGGGTTGGAAAAATGTGGGTGACATGCTTTTTAACAGTATGGTTATTGATGTTGAGGTAAAAACACTGATCATGGAAATTATTTATGCAATTTTGGAATCGGTTACAATATGTCGGTTGTAGTCAATCATGATCAACTGATCGAATTCACCCAAAACAATCATCTCGATGCCGCCATCCGGAATTGCTTCGTTGAATTGGAGGCGCACACTGGTTGTCCCGGAACGTAACAACTCAAAGCCGCAGCTGTCATCCAATGTTGAGGTCATAGGCACCACAAAGAAGGTCCATCCGTCGCGGAATTGATCCAGCGTGATATCCATTGAGCGCTCGGAATTGGCCATGCCCAGTGCCTCATACATATCCACAAAAGGACGTACAAATGCGGCCCCGTTGAAGTCCATACGATGCGGTACAGCCGGGTAAACATGTCCGGCCGCATGCACACTGATATCCCGAATGGCATAGGGTCGGAAGTTGAACGGCGAAGATGCGTAGTGACCGTTGAAAGCCTGGTTGTTGACCAGTGCAATGGTCAAACGACGGGGAATGGCAGCAGAAAAAATGTTATGATCCAATTCCGTGCGACCCGCAGTCAGAAAGCAGGATTTGACTTCAGTGCGACGAACAGCATAGGTGGCCGGTTGTCGTTCCAGTGTTTTGTAGATGGTCATATTCAACGATGGTTGCACATCAATCATCTTCATGTACAATTTGATATCGTGCACGTGTACAGAGTAGTTGGCCTGGCCTTGCTGGAGGCTTTGGATGAGAAAGGCATCTTTGGAACGGTAGATGGTGAACAGCACATCCATATTGTTCAGCAGGTACAGCTCCTGGTTTCCCAGATCAAAATCCAAGCGGGAGAAAAATTGGGCCTTGCGACCACCGGCGAATCGCGCACATCGAGCAAGAAAGCCGGCATCCAAAACATCATCGTGTTTTACGCTGCGATAGTAGCCGGAGGAGGCCATGAAATTCCGCTTCACATTGTCCGCATAAGATAGCTCATTGGTGATGTACGCCTTGTACGGATACAGAGTGCCACTATCGTACAGCTCAGTGTTTTGCACTTCAACCTATTTGTAAAGCGCCAAAAATTAAATGACAATGAAAAATTTTCCTACCTTCAACTGCTGCACAAATGTTTGTCCTATACTCTGAATGCATCCAACTGAAACATCTGCAGCAACCTCAATTGGCACCCGCCTTCCGTTTGCATCTGATTTCTCCAAGGCTAGTTCTAGGTACAAATAAACACGCGACAAATCGGCCCATAGGTTATCGTTGAACATTCGGAACAGGTAGGGACCCTCTTGGCTGATCGTTGACAATGGCAACAATTCGCGGAAGAAGGACCGACTGACAGACACATTTGTCGGTGGCACAGCAAATACATTCAACGCGCTGTTGAATGCAAGTGCGCTCTGTTCACTGATTCGTTTTGGGCAGCTCATCGATGGTTGATGCTGTTCTCAATAGGCACCCAATGAATCGACTCGTAAGTGCGTTCCTTTTTTCAATTTTTTGGCTGGTGCTGAGCGGCGTTTAGTGGATTTGGGTAGAGTCTTGTTGTTGTTGTTGGAGGTACCAGTGATCCCCCTAGGACCCACAGTGGAGAATATCCCTGTCTTAGCTCGCCTTTTTATACTTCTTCCGAGCCCAGATTCGGTTTTATCGTTCCGATTGTCACTTGTCTCCAGCTGTTTTTTGTAGCGTTTGAAATCGAAATTGCCGCTGCCCTTTTGTTGACGACCGATATTGTCAGCAGCTTTGCTAAGAAGATTACGGAGTCCAGCGCGTCCCTCGTGTTCCAGCGACTCCTTCAGATCCTTGCCCTCCAAAACTTGCGATAGCACATTGCTGCCCGACTGTAGTCCTTGACGACCAATTGCGATTCCGGCTTGCTTACCGATGGGTAACAGGAAACGAAGGAAGCTACGGAACATCGAACCGAGACCGCCGGCACCACGTTGGTAGGGTAAACCAGTGAACACGGGATAGCCAGCACTTCCGCCAGTCATCATAAATCCCCCACCAATGCTGCCCTCGCCATCAGCTACCGCTCCTCCCGTTGTGAATCCTGACCAATCTATTTGAAGTGGGTCAAAATCTACATGCATGTTGGTATTATGTTGCCTGGTTTGAGTGAAGAGATCATAATAATCAATCAGCTAGCTCTATATATGTGCATTGTTGTTTACAATCAAGAATCACCATGAACTCCAGCAACATCTTGATCGAAAATGAATTTTTGCACGAAGGCGGAAACCAGACGATCGGGATGTGTTCGGCAACGGGATAGATGTCGCACAATTCTTTGAACTGACCAACCCTGACATCGCCGACAAAGGAAGAATATGACATGTTTGCCACATGCACTGGATCGATCTGACTGTAGGCACACATCATTGCGGTTTACATGTGGGAATGCATGCAGGAAAGCCGCAATGTGTTTGCTGTGTGGAGGCCAATCGGCAAACGAATCAAAATAATCAACGGTGTCTGGTGAGACTACGTAAACGGCCACCCAATGACTTCCGGGTCCCGCAGATGTATCAGTGTTCAGCACCATGCAATACGGGAAATGAATACTGGCAGATGAAGGCGGGATCATATCGGCAGGAAAGCAGCCAATGTACCAGTTCCGAGTTAATTCACTTCTTTGAAGAATTTTATTAATTTCCAGTGTATTCATATTGTTTTTGTGTCTAGTCGTGCGAACTACGATCTTTATTTAATTAATATTTATTATAACATGGACAATACAACAACATATCACGAATAGTTATAACAATAAAATGATAATGCATCAAAAGTAGGGAATCTTTTTGAAATGCAGTGTCAGTGTACAAGTGCCATATTGGAAAGGCATCAAGGAGCCAGAGGAGTTGCGTATTTCCACAAGTATCTCAGAGATTTCCTTCACCGCCAATTTGTGGTATTGAATTGCATTGTAACACTCTTCAACCATCTCATCGGCACCGCCTCGAATGTCACAACGCGTATCACCGGAGCGCATACATCACCAATGATCACCGGCTCAATTAGGCCGGGTGTGTACACATAGAATGTGGATACACCGCCCTTCATGTCCGGCTGGTAGCGTGCAACGGTCACTGGCTCAACCAGCGTCTGAGTGGGGAAGCCAAGAATGTAGGCCAGCTGAGCAGACAATTCCACCACACGGATACGCCGTTTGTCCAGCTTCAATCGAAAGCGTTGACGTTCCTCGTCAAAGTGGAATTGACAGGACATTCTCGCTTTACGGTAGGAATGGATCCACAATTCTAAACCCAACGGCAGATGCGACTTTAGCAGATCACGATCCCTCTCGGTCAATCGCTGCCTCACCGCTTCGTCCAACAACCTTCGATGGGTCTCAGTGTACAGCTGGGCACGCCTCCGCTGTTTGCTTCTTTGTTGTTGTTCATCAGCCACCTCGGAGGATCCTTTCGCACTTTGAGGAGGTGCTGTGAGATTACTCCGTTCTTCTTTTTCTTGCTCTCGTTCTGCTGCCGCCATTAATCGATCTGTTTCCGCTGTAGCTGCCTGTTCCATCTCGTTGACCAACTTGTGGTACTCCATTTGCAGGGTTCGCAACTCGGTGGCCAGCTGTTCACTACCATCACCCAACGCTCGGTGTAGACTCTCCAACAATTCCAATGGATTGCTGACACTGGCGCCCGGCACAGGGATGCGCACCTGCTCGCCGGTCTGCCATTCCACACGGACATACTGGGGTTCGGTGGTGCCCAGCGAGGGCCATGAGTGGGGATAGACAAGCACAGCGAGACCAACACTCCACTGGGAATTGAACTGCAGCTTTCGAGGTAGATGCACCCGGAAGGAGTTGGTCCGATTGCCATCCACGTTGGTGTTTGATGGCAGCACAATGTAGAATGAGGCTGAAGATGTGGACATGTTGGGATATCTATAAGTGCTTTATTGTGATATAGGTTATCTCTACCTTTTTATATGATGGAATTGGCTGGAATCCAGCTGTTGTGTTGTGATGCATAACCTTTCCACTTGACGAGACACTGTTCTACGCCCTGACGTCGACGGCGTTTCAAGATTTTTTCAATGGAATAGACTTTATCTGCATTTTCGTTGTTTTGATCCGTCGTTGGTGTATGCCTCTCATCAGCATCGGCAGCAGTGCCGGGTGGAGGTAACACAAGGCACAGGTCATTGGCATAGAAGCGTCCGGTGATTGCCTCCCCATTCGAGTCCCGTAGACGGTAGGTGATCGGGCGTTGCCCCATGCACACCTGGTCCACAATAAACACCTCAGTGGTGAACCGAGGCAGATAGCCCTTGCGAAACACATGTCGATGCAGCTCAATACGCACCCAGTCTCCAACGTGGAATTTCGCCTTGCCATAAGTGGATCCAGAACGCTCAGCCTCCGCCCGCCTTGCCAGACGCCTGCGAAGCTTCTCTGCATTAGCGAAGGTCACATCACATGGTCGTAGTCCAAAAATGCTACTGTTCGGTGATGCATTCAGAGCCTGGACAATGCGCTGTATGACGGACACCCAACACTGGGTTCCACGATGGGTGAAATATCGGTACACGCGCTCCTTGATGCTTCGGTTTGCGCGCTCGGCCATGCCCGCATGCCACAAGGGNAGAAGCGTCCGGTGATTGCCTCCCCATTCGAATCCCGTAGACGGTAGGTGATCGGGCGTTGCCCCATGCACACCTGGTCCACAATAAACACCTCAGTGGTGAACCGAGGCAGATAGCCCTTGCGAAACACATGTCGATGCAGCTCAATACGCACCCAGTCTCCAACGTGGAATTTCGCCTTGCCATAAGTGGATCCAGAACGCTCAGCCTCCGCCCGCCTTGCCAGACGCCTAGCGAAGGTCACATCACATGGTCGTAGTCCAAAAATGCTACTGTTCGGTGATGCATTCAGAGCCTGGACAATGCGCTGTATGACGGACACCCAACACTGGGTTCCACGATGGGTGAAGTATCGGTACACGCGCTCTTTGATGCTTCGGTTTGCGCGCTCGGCCATGCCCGCGTGCCACAACGGTGAAGTCTCCATGCAGTGATGTTTCAGCTCTTGCGCGGCAAAAAAGTTTTGAACTTTGCTGGCAGTGAACTCACGGCCCTTGTCCGTCAACAGACGCCATGGAACATAACCGCATCGATGAAAGACGCGTTGGAAGGCGGTGACCATGTCATCGGCCTGCTTACTCATCACTGGCTCAACAAACAGCTGCCTGCTCAACGTATCCACACACACCAACAGGTAGGCGAAACCTCTGTTCTGTTGTTTGAGACGACGAAAATCGGCCAGATCCGCCTGCCAATCTGTATGCAGACCAGAGGCCAGCGACGGTAGACGACGGAAACGACGCACTGCTTGGCGGTGCAATGTGTACACCCGCTGGGTTGCCAAGTAACGACTCACTTCTCGGCGTGTCACGTGTAAGGCAGGCACATGCCGCCGGGCTTCCTTTAACAACGGTTCCACACTGCTGAAACATGCCGCTGACTCTGTGTCCTTGTACAACGGATCCAATGCACGCTCCACCGCTCGTTCTCTGCTACTCACTTTGGAATTTGTCGTCCTTGTTGGTGATGTCGTTCTCATTTTTACCATAGTTGTGGTCTGAATCGGAATTGATGGGCAAGTTTAGTTTTGTTCGCTGCCTTTTTAAAGGAATGTTGTAGTGATGCGGAGCCACTTCCAGCCTGTTTAACAGCAGCAGTTGTACGTGATTTTGATGTTGATGAGGATGTGGACCCAGCGGCAGTGATGCCTAACAAACGTTGCATTCGTAGATCCGATTTAGCGTGGTTGATAAAACTGGTGTATCCGGGTGGCTGTTTCACCGCTTGACCACCTGGTTTCTGCTGCTGATATCTCGCAATGAAATGATAGGCGAGCACATCCTGCAGGTTGCTGTCCCGAATTGGTCGATACTCACCGTGCATCAGACGCATAATTTGATTACCCTGCTCACTGATGCCTAGATGGCCGGCATTCTGCAGTGCCCATTGCATAGCCGTCTGCAGATGCTGCTCCGCTTCAGCCTGATTAAATGTCGATGATGATTGTTGTTGTTTTTGTGGCTGCACACCACTACTTGATGGTTGTTGTTGTTGATGGCCGCACACATACGACCAAGCGGGAAGGTGAGACGACCATTACGGATCCGATAGAGCAGCGCGGCAAAACGGTCGCCCAGTTGGGCAGGCGTCGGTGCCAACACCCGGCACAGTATGAATCCCCGGAACGGATTGTCCGCTGCGCGCCGCCAGGGTAACACTGGTACAGGTGGGATGTCGTTGTTCTGATTGCCAGTCCACAGCTGATCGGCGGTGATGACACGCGGCAGGCCCACTGGAAACTCGCGATACTTCATCACAAATGGGTA
The DNA here is from genome assembly GCA_001026735.1 of Rotylenchulus reniformis. Classification (NCBI taxonomy): domain Eukaryota; kingdom Metazoa; phylum Nematoda; class Chromadorea; order Rhabditida; family Hoplolaimidae; genus Rotylenchulus; species Rotylenchulus reniformis. The sequence continues at coordinate 14,300 of LDKF01000093.1, read as the reverse complement.
GAGAGAAACCTATAAGCGCGGATAATGTATACTGAGGAGGCAGGACACTCACAATATCCAGATCGTCAATTTCTTCCTGTGGTCCGCAAATGTAGTGGAGTGCGAAAGGTTCGACCCGGCCTCCGAACAGGGCATCCCGTCTCAGGTCCATCGGTGCCGGAACCGCTCTACACTCGTCCGCGTAGATGCGCCGCAGTTTCAGGTTGGTGCGCAAAAGCTGCTGGAATTCGCATTCCCACACGTGCCGGACCTCATAGCCATGCCTCGTCTCCAACACCCACGTTCGCTGTCGGGTCCGCTCGTACAACAACTCCGCACTCTGTCCGCCGGCGAGTCGTTGCTGGCGTTGCGGATAGCATTCCGGGCAACCTAATATGCACAAAAACAAATGATTATAATACCCGTATTGTCTCCATCAACCGTGAAAGTAACATCCACAGTATTCCACGACGAGCGGCGGCAGTGGATGGGTACGGCGGATGATCGCATCGAGCCGATATCCATCATCCTCCACACACTCCTCGCCGATGCTCCATTGTGCAGTTTGGATTCGGCCACGCCACTCCGGTCGTTGGCGTTCCAGCAGAGCGAAAAAGTGGCGTGAGGCGGTGGACGCGTGACGTCGTCGGAGAAAACCCCCCTACGGCGTGTGCACCATCTGGTCGGGTGGCAAATAGCATTGCCTGTAGATGGCCAAAGCAAGGCTGTCAATTGTTGTCGCTGCCATGAACGGTTCCATACCATCCGCCAGCTGTCCAATGATCTCCCGGAATCGCAGAGTTGCCATTCGCAAGATCCGCACATCGTTGGCGCAATAGCGCAACAGTTCTCGTCGAAGTTGGAACGGTCGTTGTTGTGGTTGCTGTTCGGCATACCAACGGAGGAAAGCAGTACGCTCCGCAGGTCGCATTCGGTCCGGATCGTAATCAGTGGCTGGTGGAAGACCCCGTCGCAACACATCCATGTTTGCCTCACGAATGTAACGGTAGGGGAAGTATGGCTTGTCAGGACATCCGCGAAGGCCAAACATTGCTGGCAATTTGGAGAGAGCGCAGCCGTAGAAATTCAGACTATCCTTGGCCAAGATCATCCGTTGATTTTCGCCGCCGAGATGCAGTGAGTACACACGAAGACCAGTGCTGACCAGTCGACGGGGTCGTATGCCTCTCCTCTGCAGCTCCTCCAACATCAGGTGCACGTCGTATCTTCCCTAAATAACATTATTGAATTTGCTCGAATAGCTAAAAACTTACGCCATTGTGCGCTAGCATCAACGTACAAATGTTCACCGGGCCTGTATGCAATAAAAAATCTGCAAATTGTTCCATTGGGCCTTGACCGGTGACCGGATCGCGGAAGAAGCGCAACCGTCTTGGATTCAACCCATCCGCGACGATGCCGAATGCTCGGCGCTGGTATCCAACTTGCCCGCTGGCATCTGCGACACCAAAGGCATCCTCCGCCTCGTCATCATCATCACTGCTGAATGCATCTTCTCCCATGCGAATGGACCAGCGGCGTCTGTTTGGTCCTCGCCATGGAACACCACAACAGCAGCCCACTGCACGCCGATTCGGATCCCTCTCCACATCCACACCATCAGCAATGCAACGTTCGCAGATCGCCTCTGCACAAATCAAAACCGGGATGTGTTTGCGTAGACGGGCGCCTGCCAACCATGCATCTTCATCGTTGTCCGCCTCAGACTCCATTTCATCCGCATCCTGTAGTTGTTGCTCGCACTCGACATCCCAGAAGATGAAACGAATTGGTCGGTGCTTGCGTTTGAATCGTCGCCGTCGCGGTTGTCTTATGCGTTGAACACGAACATGACGATGGCCGTCTCCGTCATCATCAGTATCTTCCTCTTCCACATCACTAGCATCCGATGTCAGTGAGCTTTCCGTTTCTTCCTCCTCCTCCCCCTCCACCTCATCGTCATCAACAGGCATCGCATGGCGACGCTCCAATGGGAATTGGCGTACACCGTTGGCTGGCTGAATGAAGTGGGGTGTCCACTTCGGATCATGCCTGACAGCGATCACAGATCTGCACGGGTGGGCGCCCGCCACCATGTTGCAGGATAACGCCTCCTTGTTGTTGCTGAGGTTGGGGCTGGCCGCGACAAATATGACGACCCGCACGCGCCCACACAATCTGCTGACACCGCGTACAAAGGCGTCGCTCCTCGCAGATTGAGCGATGCGGTCTTCCGCGACGCCTGTCATGCTCCCATCCAGGCGGGGGTGGATCCACTCGGCGACGGTGGGCCTCCAGACAGTCATCGTTGGCGAACACAAATTGGCAGTAATCACAGCGGATCAATTGTTGACCGGGTGGCCTCTGACACGGCATGCCCCAGCCGAATCGGAAGCACAATCGGCACACAGCGCGACAGCCTTGCGGATGGGTTCGACGATCAACCAACTGTTCACAGTCAACACAATATTTCCGAGCCTGATAAAACAATGTACAACAACAACATTAAATTCCCTTACGTGAAATAATTGCTCTGCACGTCCTATATATCCATAGTGTCCATTCTGTAACACCAGACAAATGTTCATTCGCGATGTCACTGGGCCCTTCCATGCGATGCGGAATGCGCTCTCACGCTCGAAGGGGACTAGACGAATTTGGCCGGCGCCTAGTTGTGCGTCCAGTAAAAGCTGTATTCGGCTCGCTTCGGCCACTCCATATGCGGGCAAATTCAGTGGAACACCGGCCGCGATGAGCAGCTGTTGAGCCAGCGCGGCTCCGTTCGCTCCCCGTTGCTGACGACAAAAGGCGTGAAAATCGGCCGGCGGTCGCCGCAGTAGCACACGGATCCTACGGTCTGCCATGCTCAACACGATTGCCCTGGCCATACACCAGTTGTCGTTGGCGGTCACCACCGGTTGAAAGGATGCGCATCGAACGGTCCCTCTTACGGCCTCCACCGTGTCCCCACAGCCACCCTGGGCGTCCGAACACGCTGAACAGAGAGGGCGATATGAGCGATGAAAAATGGTTGTGCACTTACCAGTACCCAACGGCCACACAGCAGTGATTTTGAACCGTACATCATCACTGAACAAATTTAGCCCTTCATAATGGCGCTCTAAATTCTGCAGCGCCTGAGCCATGGCGTCGGCGGAATTCTGTTGCGGTGGCCTCTGCGGAATGAAGAACGCGTGGTCCCATGTCGCGGGCTGACAGGCCAGACCAATCCTCAAGGGCTGTGGGCGTCCCTCCAGCACTCGGTCCAACAAGTGCTGCAGACAACGACTCAGCAGAGATTCCGGGTGGCGGGCACGATTGAAGTTGTCGAAGCGGACCTCCACCTCTTCCGTGCGTGTGGCTCGGGATCGGGAACGGCTTCGCTCCCACACACTGATCACGCGACAATACTGGTCCAATGGTCCATCGCGGGCATCCGCATTGTCATCGATGCTGTCCTCGGAGTTCGCAACATTTTGAGTACTACCGTCAGCGACGACGCCGGAACCCCTACCGCCACCAATTTGTGTTGGTATCTGAACCATACAAAGTTGATCCTTTGTGTTGTTCCAACTCACTAAGCACAATACAAACAATTGTGAGGACCAAGGAACAAGCCCCATGTGTCATCCCTAGGTTCCTAGCCCCCGGTTATACACACTAATAAGCAAATATTTATGTGCCATAGATATGAGAGAAAAAAGCATAAATTGCAAGAAACCAATAAAGTGAAAAAGGAAAATTAAAGCATCCGCATCACTAGCATCGAGATAATCTCCACTTCAGTGCATAGCATTCGATGAGGAAGGCGCATCCTTGGGCTTGGGCTTCAGCTTGCCAGTTTCAACATGCCTACCGCAGAACGGACAGTGAGCGTCACGGCGGAGACAGTCCAACGCGCACCGGGTGTGCAGTGGCGAACACTCACACGGGAACGAGAGGATCTCCGTTTCCAGCAGAAAATCCCCACACATGAGACAGCTGATGTTCATTCGCTGCCCGTCATCCAGCTCTGCTCGAATCATCTCTTTCGCAGGAATGCTGGTCATCATGCTGGTCGCGAAACTGAGCATCATATCTCGCTGGGACAACGGCAGGCCCGTCTCCCACTCCTCCTCTTCATCGTCGACGTCGTCGCTAGACCATTCAACACCATCTTCTTCGAGGATTTCATCGATTGTAAGGGCTTCATCCCGGTACATTTGTGAGTCTTTCCCTCTCAATTTCTGTTGTACCGTGCGATCTTGCTCGTGCGATAATTTCTGAGCGCGACGACGACGACGACGGCGAGGTGCCTGCAACTGGTGTGGCGTGAGGACATCAACAAGACCGACATTTCCAACATCGTCCACAGCATCATTTGCCTCGGCAGATGCAATGGCACCAATTCGTTGCCGCGCCATTAGTGCAGTGGCCCTCTGC